>CM024247.1:30992014-31119774 GCA_013421045.1 Propylea japonica
TGAGAAAGCAAGATAAAGTAGAAAAGTGGAAAAAATGGCCAATTTGGCTCAAAGTAATTGTTAAGTACCAGCGGATAAAGATTGGACTTATGTAAGGGATACATTGATATGGCAGAATTTGAAGAGAATTGCTATGGTCAGCAAACTTGGAACTTGCAAGCATTATTGTTATCGACATATGGTACATATTTACAGATTAAAATTGATAATGCGAAGAAACTGGCTCTGGTGGAATGGGGAATCTAACGGAAGTGGATAAAATTGTAGGTACTGGAAATAATTGGTAAGACTCTCCTGTAATATGCGGTGTTGGAGTAGCTGAGTCTTTCGAAAACTCAAGCAACCAAGCCAGTAAACTGTCGTAGAGAATAATAATTTCTGAATATTGCCAATAAAAGTGGACCAATCAGTGCTCACGAAACCCATCTATTCCAAAGCAATTCAATGGTAGGTACCTAATTCTTTTCGAAGAACATAATAGGAATAATAATAGAAAAATGCATTTTTATACAGGAAAAAGAAAGCGGATAGAGTCAATAATTCCGATTCGGAAAAAGTTGCTCAGATAAAACAAGAAGAGCTTGCTTTGCAAGTAGAATATCTAAGGTTGAAGAACCATAAAACTGAACTGGAAATTGTAAAATTAGAACAAGAGCTCAAACTGCCATGTCACAGTTCACGGCATCGTTACCACAACATAACGAAGATGAAAATGGCTGCTGCTTTTCATTTGTGATAGTAGTTGTTACAATCCCTTATAAGGAACATATAATTACTCAGTTGTGATTTTTTGTTAATTTTTGCAAATACATTAAAATGTGTTGTATTTACCTAGAGTTGAAGATATGTAAAACATTAACTACATTTGTAGAAAATTCCGTGACAAAATTATACAAGTGTGAACTTATGTTACAGAAAAGTTTACATATGTTGAGATTTTGAAGTAATTACTAGTGCCGTACTTGTAATTACAAGATGGTTTGTGTTATGAAACAGTTACAAGTGTAGAATATATTCTTACAATTGTAGGACTTGTAGTGCTTGTGTTACAGGCCCCTGGTCATAAAAACGTTTTCACGAAAATAAATGTTTGATGGCAAAAGAAAAACTTGACATGTCCAATTTTTTTCATTCATATATTATCGTTGGTGGCCCTAGTGAATTTGAAATTTCCAAAGTTTTCATGTGACAAAAAAAGTGTAATTTTGTTGACCAGAGTTTTTGTTCTAACTTCTAATGAGTATAGCTTCAAAACTTCAAACTATTCAAAACACATATGAACTTCATCGAAAATTATTCAATCTTATTTATCTTTGGTCTGTAACTCTGTATTGGAATAGACTGTGTGTATGAAAATAATTTCAAATTGTGGTTTTGCTTACCCTACCACAAAAAAGATTTTAAAACAATTTCATTTTCACCCCCAAAACGACCATCACGTCAGTGGTGGGCCACCCGGTATATTTCGCAAATATAGAAATAATTTTAGTTGAAATCAGTATCACTCAGGAACTTTTGACCACAAAAAAATCGTCGAACCCACTTTTTTCCCATTTGAACTTTTTTGAATGGTTTCCCAATATTTATATAGTTTTTTAGCAACTTCACTCTACATGTGTAAAATGGCTACAAATAAAATTAAAATCGACGAAAGCATTTTTGAGTTCAGTTACAAATTAGATTGTTTTGTGTATATATTCATCAATATTTCTATATAAAACCATTAACTTTATTATTTCGGAAAACTAGAAAAACAACCGAGCTATCTCCTGAACGAAGACAATGTCGTGAACTTGGTTGGTAAGTTGCAATGCAGGATATTTCGAATTGAATTGTGGGAAATGCGGGAAAACTTTTAATTTGATACGAGAGGCTACGATTGGGGAAGTTTTTCTTTGGGTCCAAAAGAATTGGGATTCTTTCTGAGTTGATGACGAGTCGAATGAACAATTATTGTTCTAACTGATACGAAATTTTTAGAAAGAACTGACTTGACGTGTTTCGAGTTGAAAAGTTGGACTTCAAGTTTGAATTTTCGTTGACTCCTTCAACATTTCTTCAAGTATACACAGAAGCTTAGTGCATGTCTATGATTATTTCACTGAGATATACATATAGTCAATTCACGAAGGTTGAGCCGTCGGTTGGCCATGGAAATTTGGCATATTCCACTGTGTATATTGAAATTTAAGGTTATGTTCTTTATTTTCTTGTCAGATTGATACGCAATGTTGTCAATATTGCATAGAGTTGTCTGACAACTCGCAAGCTTGTCGGGCAAGGCCTGGTTCATTCGGCAACGTTGACTTTATTTTAGGTTATGACATCAAATACTGCCAACTTCAGATGAATAAAGAAACGCCTACTATGTGCTCAACCTTTCGTGAACGGACTATATATAAAAAACTGAGGAAAGAAACCGACTCATCTCCAGATCGACGCAATTTCGTGAACTTGGTCGGTGAATTGCGAGTCCTGATACTTCGAATTAAATTGTGGGAAATGCAAAAAAACTTTTAATTTGATATGCAAAGCTGCGATTGTAGCAGTTTTTCTATATATCCTGTCTTTCCACCTTCTAAAGTGTGTTGTTATAGTATTAAGGTATTTGCTTGAATCTGATGCCTCCGTGAGCATCTATCTTGGGCTAAATGTATTGCTTCAGGTATCAAGTGCCAGGTCATTTTCTTCAATCTGTTGGTCCATCTCATTGGAGATCTGCCTCTAGGTTTCGTTTCCTTGACTTAAATCTCAACCACAAACTTTTCCTTCCCTCCTGTTCTTGTGGCAATGATTATTTTGTTTTATTTATATATATTTCTGACCCTTAAACAGCAGTTTCTCACTGGTATCAGAGTAACAGTAATATAATTTCTATAAAAATTACTAACAAATATAAAAGTAAAAAAATTTCAACGATAACAGGTAAATTTCCATGTTTCTTCCTTCAAGTCATGGTAGAGTGTGTAAATAGTCCTTCCTAGTGAGTTTTGAGTGTTTAGATTCCAGGAGTATTCATATCTTAAGTTGAAAGCATTTCTAACATTGTAGTTGTGACCATTTATTTACTTTCCTTAGGCCGCTCGCAGAATAAAACGACGCGACCTCGACGAGACAGCAATTTCCAATCGCCGTGAGGTCGCGCACCTTGTTTTGAATAGGAGCCCGCACACCGAGATCGGCATCTGACAGGTATCGTCGCGGTCGCGTCGCTGTCTCCCCGGTGTGCGAGCTCCTATTCAAAACAAGGTGCTAGACCTCTCGTCGATTGGAAATTGCTGTCTCGTCGAGGTCGCGTCGTTTTGGTCTGCGAGCGGCCTTACTGTCAGCCTCAGATTTCACAAGTTTGTTCTTTATATTGTACTTAAATGAATTTAGTCTGCTCAAATATTTAAAGTTTTTCGATGTTCCAAATTTGAGATGATTAAGATGTGGTGCTATAAATGCATTATACACTATGTTTTTGGATCTTTTGTTTGAATATTCAGTACATCTCCTCAATGCACCAACAAAAGGAATTTTTTTTTTATTATACAGGGTGTCCTAAAACTCGACGTCAACCCGGAACCGGGTGAAAAGGCAAGTAATGCTGGTTGTCAGAAAAATATAAAAAAAAATCTAAGTTGCATGATTCTAAAATAATGGGCATTTAAAAAAACACGCAAAATTCCACACCCTGTGACAGTATTTTCGCTCCTGTTGCCAGAAATATCAACTTCGTCTAACTTTTTTTTGCTGTGTAACCTTGAATAATGCTTGTCTAAACTGTAATCAAAATTTGGATACCAGCTGCTCTAGGTTTCATAAAAATAGGGCTTGCTGCTCAGAAAAAATCGAAATAAACAATTGCCTAGTTTCAACTGACTGTATTGAAAAAAAAATGTACTACACAAGTTTGGCAAGTTTTGTCAAAAGTTGGCGCATTTAGTGAGGATTCCAAATGGTATAATACTGGTTAAACTGTAGCTGCCGTAGTTCAAATCTATTTTCGATTGCCTTTGAATACACTTTTTCTTAAACTGCATCCCAGTAAAAAAGTCCAATGGATTCAAGTCCGGTGAACGGGCCGGCCACGAGATTGGACCAGAACGTCCGATGCATATTCCGGAAAAAATGTTACCAGAAAAAAAATTTCCAGAGGAATTTCTCCGGAAAAATTCTTTCTGGAAAAATTATTTTCTCCGGAAATTTTTTTTCTGGTAACATTTTTCCCGGAATATGGATCGGACGTTCTGGTCCAATTTCGTGGCCGGACCGTTCACCGGACTTGAATCCATTGGACTTTTTTACTGGGATGCAGTTTAAGAAACAGTGTATTCAAAGGCAATCGAAAATAGATTTGAACTACGGCAGCTACAGTTTAACCAGTATTATACCATTTTGGAATCCTCACTAAATGCGCCAAGTTTTGATAAACTTACCAAACTTGCGTAGTACATTTTTTTTTCAATGCAGTCAGTTGAAACTAGGCAATTGTTTATTTGATTTTTTTTCTGAGAAGCAAGCCCTATTTTTATGAAACCTAGAGCAGCTGGTATCCAAATTTTGATTACAGTTTAGACAAGCATTATTCAAGGTTACACAGCAAAAAAAAAGTTGGAAGAAGTTTATATTTGTGGCAACAAGATCGAAAATACTGTCACAGGGTGTGGAATTTTGCGTGTTTTTTTAAATGCCCATTATTTTAGAATCATGCAACTTAGATTTTTTCATATTTTTTGACAACTAGCATTACTTGCCTTTTCACCCGGTTCCGGGTTGACGTCGAGTTTTGGGACACCCTGTATATCAAATATGTGCTTTCCAACAATTATTTTGTATTACTAATCCCATGTACTTATATTCAGTCACCTCCTTCAATTGGTTTCCGTTCAGTTGCAGTTTAAGTTCACCGTTAAATTAGTTCTTCTGTCTGATTATAATGTACACAGTTTTTGAAGTGTTAATTGTCAATCTGCTGGTTCATATCCACTTATTGAACAAGATTGAACCCCGACCTGCCTTGCATTCAAGTTCTTGAAGATCACTGAAAGAGAAAACACAAATGCCTTATCATCCGCAAATCCAAAGTACTTGGCATTCAGTGGGAGATATCTGCTGTTACATATCCACTTATTGAACAAGATTAAACCCTGACCTGCCTTGCATTCAAGTTCATGAAGATCACTACAGACAACACAAATGCCTTATCATCCGCAAGTCCAAAGTACCTGGCATTCAGTGGTAGATATCTGAGACTTATTACATATAATAGGTATTGTAATGTGCCAAGTGCTGTCCTGATCTACAGAATCGAAAGCCTTTTGGAGGTCAATGAATATAATGGACACATACTTGTTCTGATCTAACTCATATGATACATATTCCAGTAAGTCTGTTGTAACCCCTAAAGTCTTAATTCTATCTTGGAATCCGTATTGCTGTTTATCGAATTTAAATGTTTTTTCAACGAACTCAGTTGTTCTCCTCTCGATTAGGTACTTTTTCTTCAATTTTTGAGAAATAGACAGGATATAGGTCTGTAATTTGCAGTTGTGTACGAAGTATCAGAGAGTATCAGAGACATACTCGGTAGATCAGATTCTTTTGGATTTTCAATTTCAATTCTTGTAGAACAGAAATAAGTTCCCCCATGAACTCTAAGGATTGTTCTATATACCCATGGTTTGATGAACTCGAGTTTTCAGAGCCTAATTTCTTAAGCGTCCAAGTTTCACAGGACACCGACTCCAGAATTTACGGCATACCTGTTCCTCTGAGGCACGCTGATTTTTATCCTAACGAGGGCAAGGCGCTCCAGCCCGGCTGTCAACGTGTCAACCCAGCTATCTTCTGAACGAGGTCAATTTCGTGAACTTGGTCGGTGAGTTGTGATGCAGGATACAGCGAATTGAATTGTGGGAAATGCGGTTTTTATTCGATACGCGAGGCTGCGATTGTGGAAGTTTTTCTATGGAGTGTTCAAAAGAATTGAATTTCTTTTTGTGTCGATGACGAGTCGAATGAACAATTATTGTTCTAACTGATACGAAATTTTGAAGAAGAACTGACTTGAACAGTTTCGTGATTTGGAAAGTTAGAACTCAAGTTTGAATCTTCGTTGACTCCTTCTTCATTCCTTTTAGAAAACAGAAGTTCCGAACAGGTCTTTGATCGCTCTACCCGGAAGATCCAATTTCTTGGCGACCAAATTGATGAATTTGATAAACTAGAATAATCTACCGACCTGAACCAGGACAATTTCTTGAGTTGAGAGTCTGGTGACTTCGAATAAAATTGTGTGAAATGCGGAAAAACGCGGATCTGCAATAAAGGGAGTTTTTTTTATTTCCGAAGGAAGTGGTATGTTTTGGTTCGATGACGATGGAAATCTTAGAAAAAAATGGATTTGGTTGTTCAGATTGAAGAATTGCAATTTGAATTCTCCTCATTCTCATTCATTGATTCCAGTTATTCTTTCAGTAACTGAGATTCATTCTCGAAGTGCTAGCTTCATCAATATATTTTCAAAACAACTTTTTTTAAGTCCGTACTTTCAGTTTAGTTTTCAATATTTCAAGAGTTTCCGTTGAAAATTTTAACCTCCGGAAAAAGAGGCGAATGACATTATTGACATTCTGAACTAAAATTTATATAACCCATATTGTTTTCAAGTATGTATAAGCAAAATACATTTTTCTGCTCTGTAAATTGATTGAATATAAGGCCCTTTCTATTTGACGCTGCATCACTTCCAAACTGATACAAAATCGGTTGTTCTATTTGACATTGTTGTGATTTTGAACCTTAGTCTAAGTTTAGAACTGATGCGCATCACTTCCAACTGATGTTGCTTCTCGACAAAATCAGTTCAATTTCCGTAATCTCTTCATCATAACAATAACATAGTCTAACATGTTGATGAAAGTTTACAATTTACTTCTTAAAATAACAGAAAGTGAATTATCTCGGTTTTCAATGCAAGTAATGAATAATTCATATTAATTTTCGAATTTCTTTCTGAGTTACTTTGATTTCAAAACTTAGCTTTTCATTGATTCCTAACTGAAGTGATTTCGGAAATTATTCAGGCTTATAGAAATCTAGGATGTCAGTGTAAAAGTATGGTGTGATTTGATACAGGTAGGAGGCTGAGTTTGTGGAAGTTTTTTTTTAAAATTTCGAAGTAATTGAGCTTTTTCTGGCTTGTTGGCCAGTCGTATCGACAATTATTGTATTCACTGTCAAACTATATTTTCAAGAACCTACTGAATGTGCTCCGCGTGGTTGTTCATATTGGAAATCTAAAATTCAACTTTGGTCCCCAATTATAGGTATTCATGTCGCTCATCTACAGAGGGCTCAGGCTTCTTGACAATACATTTTAGCATTATATCTTTGTGATCGGAAGTGTGTATAAAAACGTCTAGAACATCAACTATAGAATACAATATACGAAATAAGGATTAACTTTAAGTAGGAATGCAAGTGAATATAAACAATGAAAGCAGATAATATGATATTAAGTTCAATATCGCTTGATTTTATTCGATTATTATCAATTCTCTGCTTTCATTATTCATATTAACTATACAGCGGTTTAATGAAGAAAAAAGATTAAGTATAAAGTATACTCTATAATCTTCGGATGAAACAATTGTCATATTCAATAAAGTACCTATTCAAATTCAGAATGTCATTCTCCCAATATATAATATGAACAAGCTAGCTAAAACTACAAACTTCATGTGATATTTTGACACTGTTTGTTGTTATTGATGTCATCATGAGAAAGAATTCATAAAATGTTATTCTATTCATTTCATAACATTTTACGATTCATTCCTACACAAAGATTTGAATTACATAATTACATAAGGGGAAAAGACATATGATTTAAATATTACAATCGAAATAGATCTAATTTCGTCATGGAAATGTCGCTTGAAGCGAATTGGAGCGATATATCATGAAATTAATTGTTATACCAACATTATGGGAAACTTTCAAGTATTTCACGAAATATTTGTGTTTAGTTTGAACTATATAAGTATCTGATATTAAACCTCTGGTTTTAAGTTCGCTGACGTGTAGTAATACCCTTTTGTGCGCTTGTTTTTATTGGCAAAACAATATTTCGTATTTGAATATGCTGAGAGCGATTGCTTTTATTCTTTCTACCAATTTTGCTGTACAAATCTCAAATCTGCAACGAAAATTTTACTGATGTTATTATTGTTATTCCGTTACAAAGTTGTTTTTAGATTTTCTATTCGAGATATCCATTCATACATTCATGTCATAATTAGGCAATGAGCTGAGATTCAAAATTTACTGAAAGAAAGTTCTCTAGTTGTGATGATCCGAAATTTTATTTTTCGTATATTTTCAAATCTAAAAATTTTTCTGGTCCGAATATCAAATTGTTCAGTAGAAAACACAATACGCCTTGCAAATATTCATGAATCATCATCTCTAAATATTTATTTAGTCGGCCAATTGTCATTGAGTTACAGAGATTTGAAGAATTCATTTCTAGAAATCATCCATATTTAAACCAGTATTCGGCCAGAATTTTATATTAAGCTTATCAATAACGTTATAATTCCTTATACAAATTTATACTTGATTTGGCAACGACAAATTTCGGAAGGAATAACATCAAAAATTTAAATGGTCAGGGTGGCTTTGAGCAGTGGCGACGCTAGAGAGGCAGGGGTGTTCTAGGCCCCCCAGGCTCTTCTATTATGTGGTCTATGCGGAAACTGTACAAATTCTTGGCCGCCACTGGCTTTGAGATATGAATGAAAAATTGGAATTTGTGTTTGGCCAGATGAACAATATATCTCAGAATATTCAAATTTGAATTTATAGGGTAAATATTTGAATTTCGGTGACCAGCAGATATTGACCAGACTTTGATGTCATTGTATTCATTGAGTCTTTCTGAACAACATTAGTGGAACCAACTGGTAGCGGTCTGTCTTAGTTTAGAATATATGAGCTTCCAAAGTTCCAAAAATGTTTCATCTTCACATCATTTTTTCCACAATAAAAACACTAATTTATTGCTCCAATTTAGTCTATAAATCACCTTCAGACCTTCAAATAACTATTTCATTAGTTTCATTTAAGGTACAGCCGACTCTCGAAAATTTGAAACTCAAGGGACCAACGAAAAAGTTCAAATTACCTAGAGTTCAAAATAAAAAGAGTTCGAATAAACAAGAGGGAGTAAGGATGGAATTCAATTAAACAAGAGTTTGATCAGAAGTACATAGGTACTAATGATATTGTATATGCGATCATGTATTATATTCTACATACATGATCTTTATGTGTATATGACAACATGAGTATTTCATTTCGAGAAGAAGTACGCAATTTTCATTTGAGTTAGTGACATCCATCTAGCCTAGCATTGTCCAGGGTGTTTTATAAGTTGGGATCTGAGAAGAATTCATCGTTTGTTTCTGCCCTGAGGGCAGAAACCGAGAGCCTGAGCGAAAGACATTTTCCTCCAGGCGAGGAAATTCAGCTTGACGAAGCCTTTTCTTCCTATACTGGAGACACTTCCAGTGATTCGTTTCTTATTCTTTAAAATCATGGACAATGTAGATGGTAGAATATCGAACTATTTCGCCACATCTTTTTCGAATGTGCCATTTTCCACCGCTTCGATAACACGTATTTCCCATTGAAAAACCCTTATTCTTTCCTTCACTCATTTTTAATTCGAAAATTCGAAAACCGGTTTTAGTTCAACGAAATTCTAAGGAAGACTGCGCAAACTCAATTAAGACAAGTGCAAGATGAAACGGAGCACAGAAGAGTGGGGACTTCAAATTATAGAGTGTTTGGATGATTTGACTTCAAATTAAAGAGTGTTATTGAGCAAGATGTCACAGCTACAACTTCAAATTATCGAGGGGATCAGAACACGTTGATTTTTTTCAAATTATCAAGTGTTATTCAAGGGAACTGAAAAGAATTTCAAAGTATCGAGAGATTCAATTTATCGAGTGTCAAATTATCGAGAGTCTTGTATATTCAATAATTAATGCAAAACCGTCGAAATTGTAGAGGTACAACATATCCACAAATTCTAAGGAAAGCCCGCCGTTCTTCATGGTAAGCACCACTGCTCCTTCGTTCGGCGAGTGACATATCAAATGATGGCGGAAATTACGGGAAGGCATCGTATCATATCTACCATTAAAAACGGCGGGCTTTCCTTCGAATTTGTAGATATGCGAGACCTCTAAAATTTCTATATTTCTGCATTAATTATTAAATATACCGAAAATAAAACTAACCGAATAGTTATTTGAATGTTCGAAGGTGATCTATAGATCCAATTGGAGCAGTTAATCTGTGTTTCTGAAGTGAAAACGGTGATTTAAAGGTGGAACATTTTTAACATTGGGGTCCCATAGGTATCTATATTAATAAAACAGGATCTATGGTTACCGTCAAAATGCAATATCTTTCAGACGGCTGCACCAAATTGGATAATTTTTTATTTTGTTGTGTTCATAATTGCTAGGGCAAGGTTTATACAACAAAATATTTCCAAAATAATTGTTCAGAAAATAATAAAAGACTTTCCTTTTCTTACGACCTATCAAGCAGTCATAGAATACATATTTATAGGTTATAATGATTTTGACATTTGGACAAAAAGTGAAGTTACTTCGAGTGAACCGAAAATTTAAAATTTCAATCAGAAATAACGTATGAACTATTATATTCTACAACAATTTTTTTACTTAGGTATGCCATATTTTACAAATTTTAAACTTATGATGTATGAATGTATTTTGGATTGCCTGATGCCCGTATGTTTATGATCACAAATCAGATCAACATAATATGGCGCTGTAGTCCTTATCTAGGTTATTCATCTATTCTGCAACTAAACGGCTGGATCGAATTGAATGAATTTTTGGGTATGCAGAACAACGTCTGTTGGGTCCGCTAGTTTTCTATACTCAGACAGACCGCCACTGATGTTGTTCAGAAATGACACTAAAATCTGGTCACCGAAATTCATATATTTACCAATTATAATTTTCCATCACGAACAAGCATTAAGAAGCTACGGACTTCATCTCCAGACTTTTTCAATTTCAATTTTTTCTAGTTTTCTAGTGAAATTCAAGTTAGTATAGAAAATAGTATATTATATTATAAGGATTAAAAGTGCATATTTTTTTGAGAGCAATATTTGTAGTTGCGAGGCGGAGCCGAGCGAATGCAAAATTGCGAGTAAAAATAGGCACTTTTAGTCCGTATAATATATACTATTTTTTCTCCAACCAAGCCAAAATTGAAATAAATTTGGCGATAGCAAGTCGGTAGTCAGTGATATCTGGTATTGTTGGTGAATATTGATTGTCAAGTAGACGTCAAATGCAATTACTTTTAATCCAAGGATTAAAAGTAGCGTTTTTAATCCTAGGATTAAAAGTGTTGCTAAGCAACGAGCAAATTTTTGTACGGTAAGGGAATTGATGACTTTTGCACCCGAAAATATTACAAAAATGTCAACATTTTTTGATGGTTGGAGGAAAAAGAATATTTTGGGGAGATCGGATTTATATCTATGGAAATATGAGAAAAATTAAATTTCATAACCTATTGAACACACGATTAAAATGAAAAAATCAAAATATTGTCAATATTTCAATGTAAATTCCCAAAATTCAAAAATTTTGAACAGATCTCCTGTTCAGGAGAAACCGTATCAAAGTATTCAAAATCAATAACGGCCCGCTTGAGTCATATTGTACAACCAATCTTGTTTTATGTTCACATCATATAAATAGCAAATGAATAGAATATCAGAGATAGGAAGAATTCTGATGTGATTACATGCATACTAAATCAAAAGTTTTTCTCGTACGACTAAGTTTATCGAATACTTTACGATTATCCTCTCAGTATTTTCAACTCCTTCCTTTTTTCTCGTCTCAAATTAGATGAACATTGGAAGAGACCCGTAGCGCTGAAAGTAACATAAAAGTTTTCTCATTGAATTATACCCGAACTTGGAAAATTGGATCGTGACTGCTGGAAGCAAGTTTTGATTATATCTTCCATATAAAGTATAAATACGGGAGAGCGAAGAAGGTAAATGTCAAATTTTATGAGCTGATCGATGGTCGAATAGTACAAGTTTGATATTTTTTGTTGTGATGTTTTCATATATTAAAAAATAAAATATTTTCATGGATTCAAAAGCATTCGCGCGCTTGTTTATGTTGGGAAAACGATAAATCCAATTTGAATATTCTGAGGGCTATTGATTTTATTCTATTCATTCATGAATTAATCTTTCCCCTTTTAATCTCAAACCTTCCCTGAAAATTTGAAGTTTTGAAGTCGATCTGGAAGTTATATACTTTACCCCACCGTAACAAAATATACATATGGTCATAATATGCAGATTTAATACAGTGGAACTACCCTATAACGAACGTCTGTATAACGAATTTCGTACAAGACATTGCACCTTGAATTCGAATTCCATGTTAAAAAACCCTCTGAAACGAAGTAAATTCTCTCTATAACGAAATATTCGAAGAACATCACTCTTTGTATGGGTATTGGTGAGAAGGTATAAAGGTGGGTTTTTTCCGAAAATTTCCGGACGTACGTAATTAATCCCGACCTTAACCTAAATCATTACTGCGTGCAAAGAGATCCCTCTGAACCCATTTTAAATATAGGTACCCCTGGCTGTTTGGTTTCAATCTAAACATTACGCTGGTGTGAAAAGTTGTGAGAAAATGTCTAAAAGCAAAGTGCTTAAGTTTGATTATAAACTTAAATTCGTCAGTGAAGTCGAGCGTGACATTGCCAACTATGGAAACAACTTTTCTGTATAACGAAATTTCTTTATAACCATTTTTTTTGTGGATTTAGCGTTTTCGTTATAGGGAAGTTCCGCTGTATTTGAATAGTTATTATTTGCATCCTATGCGTGATAGATAGATATCGGAAAAAGTGGAATGAATAAATTCCAGATTCATAGTTCCTAAATAATTATTGTTTCAAACAAGAGTCTAATCAATTTCTGCCAAATTTGAAACCTATTGAGCCGACAATTCGGTTAATTCAACTCATCTCCCTGTTATAATATTCATTACATTAACATCGTTGGCTTTAACATAATCAATTTCATTATAAACATACAAACCGCAACCCTTTTCATATTCGATCGCAATGGGGAAATGATAATTTCAAATTTTCAATTGCTCTCAGTTTATTTCAAGTTTTGAAGCTATTTCTCTCGAGAATTATCTTGTTAACGGTTAATCAAATTGGAAACTCAATTTCTCAATATGAACAAGCGCTCAGAGGCTTTTTCGTTGGTCATACCAAATCCGTAATATTAACTTATTCCGTTTCAATGTTTGGCGTTCAAAGAGATTTCAATATAAATGGAAATATTCGACGAAATTTGTAACATTTCAGCTATATGACAATCAACAACAGCTCTTCAGTGCTTTTCCGTCGAGCCAAGATAAACATCCTTGAGTTTCCTCTTTGTGGATTCTTTTTCAAGTGAATAAGGCATTCCGTTTGTCTTTCATTCAATACATCATGGAGATCTTCTTAGGAAGATTTACCCATAGATTTATTCACTCCGACTAAGAAGAATGAATTTAAAGAAGGTCACTCATCTCTTTTATCTGATACTCTCAAAAAAACATCCTAAAATAGAAAACTCAGCATTTCATGGAAACTCATTTACTCGAATTTCTTTTTCCTTCTACCTTCCTTAGTATCAAATTTAAAATTCAAACCATCAGAATAACCGAATGAAACTACTTCCGAATTCAAGATCGCTCCGCGGGGTCGAAAAGCAACTCCGACAACAAAGTAACGAAGGTAAAGACACCAAATTACGTAACTCGAGTTCAGCCAATTTGACAGAACCCAATTTCTGCCGGTATTTGCATCTAGACGAATAAATTAACTTCTGTTTCCTTCCTCCATAGTCGGATGCAGTCACGTGAGGGCCTGGAAGCTGTATGCCGAATCCGTGAGGGACATGGGAGCCTTCCCAGCCACTAGATGCAGGAGCTGGAAAGGGGCCAACAAGGAGTGTAATTTTACTAAGGATACGAATATGGGTTTGGCGAATAAGTGAGTATGCGAGTAAAGTTGGGCATATTCGATTGTATGTAACGATATGCAATAAGCGGCGTTTCCGGTTGCCAGAGGCACTTCGAGATTTATTGACGTTATTCGTGAAGTTGATCGGAACTGAGCGGAGCTTCATTCGGTGTTCCGCATCTCCTCTTCAATATGCATGGAAGTTTGGGAAATGCAGAGATATCGCAGAGTGTAAAGCTTCTCAGATTTGATGTCACATTTTGTTATGCCTGGATGATATGTCGGTCACCAACTGGAAAAATGTAGGACTTCAAACAACCTGCAAGAGAGTTATCACTCCGAGCATCCACAGACAGCTATATTGAGGCTCATCAGCTATTTGTGGATGCTCTAGATGATATAACTTCCCTATAAGTTCTCTGAAATCTTAAGATAAAGAAAAAATGACAAACAAAAAATTCTTTGCCTTTAAGGAGGCTAACCTAACAAATTTTTGAAACATAGATACATTGAAAATAGTAATCATCGAAATGAATACAATCTTCAATTTATAGGCTCACAGAACCCTTTTCATGCGGACTGGGATGATTTATTCAAGATGTTGTCAATGAGGGAAGAGACAGACCGGTTTCGGCCTTATTAGGCCTCGTCAGTGTCCCATATCCCTCAGAGACAACATCCTATTCAAAAACTTCTACATTTAAGACAACTTGTAAGACTCTATTGAGTATTATCTCTTCCCTCATTGACAACATCTTGAACAAATCATCCCAGTCCGCATAAAGAAGGTTCTGTGAGCCTATAAATTGAAGATTGTATTCATTTCGATGATTACTATTTTCAATTTATCTATGTTTCAAAAGTTCTCTGAAAGTTGACAAGACAAGCTACATAGACTTTGATATTTTACATTTTTACTTGGACTCGGTGCAATAGACTTTTTTGTATTTAAAAATTTTCATTCCATTAATCAAGATTCGATTGAAGGAGTGTCTGTACTGATGTTCTATCGTACCTACCCCTCATGAGCTGTCTGGAATGGTTTCTATAGTGTCTTTATCCCTCATTATTTTTTTCACTTAGGCGTTTCCTCTGTTGTTAACCGATCGGCCAACAAGGAGTGTAATTTTACTGAGGATACGAATATGGATTTGGCGAATAAGTGAGTATGCGAGTAAAGTTGGGCATATTCGATTTGATGTAACGATATGCAATAAGCGGCGTTTCCGGTTGCCAGAGGCACTTCGAGATTTATTGACGTTATTCGTGAAGTTGATCGGAACTGAGCGGAGCTTCATTCGGTGTTCCGCATCTCCTCTTCAATATGCATGGAAGTTTGGACAATGCAGAGAGATCGCCGAGCGAGAAGGCTTCATAGATTTGATGTCACATTTTGTTATGCCTGTATTGATATATGTCGGTCACCAACTGGAAGAATGTAAGAATTCAAACAACCTCCAAGAAAAAGATATTACCCAGAGCATCTACAGACAGCTATATTAGGGCTCATCAGCGGTTGATTGATGCTCTGAGATATACTCGTATAACCCCGAGACAAGCTCCATATACTTTGATATTCTAAATTTTTACTTGCTTTCGGTGCAACAAACTTTTTTGTATTTAAAAATTCCACGAATCAAGATTCAATTGAAGGAGTGTCTGTACTGATGTTCATCGTTCCTCCTTTTTCTTGAGCTGTCCGAAATGGTTTCTATAGCAATTTCTTCACCCCTGATTATTTTTTTCACCCAAGTATTTTGAGCAATGCAGAGAGATCGCGAAGTGTAGAAAGCTTTACTGATTTGATGTCTCATTTTGTTTTTTATGCATTGATATATGTTGGTCCCCAACTCGAAAAATTTCTTCAAATGACCTACAAGAAGATATCATCCAGAGCATCTACAGTAGCTCTATTGGGGCTCGTCTGCTGTCTGTGGATGCTCTGGATGATATCACCTCTTTTTAAGTTTTTTGTACTTTTTTAATAAGACAAGCTCCATAGAGTTTAATATTTCATAATTTCACTTGCGTTCGGCCTAATGAATTTTTTTAGATTGAAACATTTTCCTTCGATCAATCAAGATTCTAAATTCAATTGAATAATTTTCTGTGCATTGTGACCTGATGTTCTATCGTACCTCCCTTGTCTTGAGCTGCCTGGAGTGGTTTCAAGGATAAAATAACTTCATCCCCGAACCCTGAATATTTCTCTCCATTGGTAACCGATGGGCTAACAAGGAGTGTGATTTTACTGAGAATACGAATATGGGTATGGCGAATAAGTTAGTATGCGAATAAAGTTGGGCATATTTGATATGCAATAAGCGTCGTTACCGGCTACCAGAGGCAGTTCGAGATTTATCGACGTTCTTCAATATGCATGGAAGTGTGGGCTATGCAGAGAGATCGCGGAGTGTAGAAAGCTTCACTGATTTGATGTCTCATTTTGTTTTTTATGGATTGATATATATTGGTCACCAACTTGAAAAATTCAAGACTTCAAACAACCTACAAAAAGAAGATATCATCCAGAGCATCCACAGACAGCTATTTCGCTCTATTGGAGCCCATCAGCGGTTGGTGAATGCCCTGAATGATATTTAATTTTTTTAAATTTGTTAATATCGGAAATTCATTAATTAATTTTCATTCTATGAATCAAGACGTATCTAAAGGAGGGTCTGTGCACTGTGACCTCTATCATAACTTCTTTGTCTTGAGCAATCTGGCTTGGTCTCAATAATGCAATGTCTTCAATATTGAATATTTCTTTACCCAGTCATTTCCTTCGTTGGCAATCGTTGGCAGTTTGAGCATTGGGGAGAGATCGCCGAACTTAAAGGTTCCATTGATTTGATGTCCCATTTTGCTCTTCGCTCTATTGGGCCTCATCCGAGATCTGTGGATGCTTTCTTGTGAGTTCACTAAATGGCGACGAGACCAGCTCCATTCAGTCGGATATTTTACATTTTTGCTTGCTCTGGGTGCAAAAAACTGTTTGTATTCGAAAAGTATTCATTTGATTAATCAATATTCAATTGGATGAGAGGCTGTATACTGTAATCTGTTCATCCCTGATTATTTCTTTAGTCAGGCATTTCCTTCGCTGGTAGGTAACCAATGCACCAACAAGGAGTGTTATTTTACTAAGGATACGAATATGGTTCTGGCGAATAAGTGAGTATGCAGTTTAAGTTGGGCATATTCGATTTGATGTAACGATATGCAATAATCGGCGTTTCCGGTTGCCAAGGGCACTTCGGGATTTATTGACGTTATTCGTGAAGTCGATCGCAGCTGAACAGAGCTTCATTCGGTGCTCCGCATCTCTTCAATATGCATGGAATTTTGGACAATGCAGAGAGATCGCCGAGTGGGGAAAGCTTCTCAGATTTGATATCACATTTTGTCATACCTGGATTGATATATGTCGATCACCAACTGGAAAAATATAAGACTTCAAACAACCTCCAAGAGAAAGATATTACCCAGAGCATCCACAGATTGTTTGTGGATACTCTGGATGATATAACCTCCTTATAAGTTCTTTGAAAGTTGACGAGACAAGCTCCATATACTTTGATATTCTACATTTCCACTTGTTGTCGGTGCAACAAACTTTTTTTTATTTAAAAACTTTTATTCCACTAATCAAGATTCCATTGAAGGAGTGTCGGTACTGATGTTCTATATCGTAGCCCCTTTGTCTTGAGCTGTCTGGAATGGTTTCTATAGCATTGTCTTCATCCCTGATTATTTTTTCACCCAGAGTTTCCTCCGTTGTTAACCTATCGGCCACAAAGACTGTAATTTTACTAAGGATACTAATATTGGTCTGCCTAGTACCTAAGTGAGTATGCCAATAAAGTTATTATTATATTATGCAGAGCATATTACCTCCTTTTGAATTCTCTGAACGTTTACTGAACAAGCACCATAACTCCATAGAATTTGACATTCCATATATTTACTCGCGTTTGTCGCAATAAATCTTTTTGTATTCAGCTATCTGAATTGCTTTCAATGATGCAATGTTCATTACATACCCAGATATCTCTCCGTTGGGAATCAATGGCCAGATATTATGTCACAAAATGATGCTTTTTTTCTGCAGAATCTGCATTGATAATTTAGGACTACACTTTGTATCATCAGTTATTTGTGGAGTTAACAGTCACCTGTGAGGAAGTGCAGCCTTCATGCTGAGCTCCAAGACAGTTCGGAATTTTATCGTATTGAATGTTCCAAGAAATTTTTTGAGTAATTTTGATCAAAACGTTATAGGTACTAGAGTGCCTTCCCCTCTCTGTGTTTTTCTCTTTGGTACAGAAGTATTACAGTTTTACAAAAGAAGTTGTTGATCGTCAGCTTTCTCGTTTTCTTTGACTCCTGAATGTTCAGGAATACAAACCAATGAGACTCTATATTGCGTTTTGTTAGTTCATTTAGTTTACCCAGGCATTCCCACATCAAGTTAAGGAGATGAAATTGAAGATCATCGCCATAATGGCAGCTTCGATGCTCTTGTATATGGCTCTATTATGCTTCCTTAAACCTCTTTCCAGATCGATCATCTCCCAATTGCGTGTACTCTACTGTTTCCTATTCTCAGAAAGACAACAGATATTAAATCTTAGGATTAAGATTAATTTTATTGCTAGCCAAATTTATTCACTATAATATACTTCAGTGGTTGAATTGTTTTATTGAAGTTTTCCTAAGCTTTATGAAATTATAATTTCATCAATCGAGAAAGAAGAGAAAATTATGTTATAGAATAGAATACAGGGTGTCCGGGGAATAACTGTACATACTCTTACCAGAGATAGAGTTGCACTAGCTGACTACTGATTGGCTATAAAAATTTAATTTCTGGGTTTCCCTAGAAAACTACAGGGTGTTTTTCCAACTTCATGGAAATACTTAGACCATCATAAAATCCAAACTTATTGACGGATATTATAGAAACTTGGGGGTTATTGGCACATGCTAACGTCGAATCAGAAATACATCAATTATTTCATTATTCCAGGGCCGGACTCAATAATCTTCATTTAAAGTGTTCAGGGTGAAAAAAACACTTTGTATTTCGAATTACGAATAATTGATTCACTTTTTAGAAAGAAGCTAAATTATGCTTCAATTTGTGGTATCGCTTAAAGTTGTCACATCAACAATTATTTTTTATGAATTTTTGAATTTGGAAAAAGTTCGAAAAATTGAATTTATTTACCTGAACAGGACTTAGTCACCTTGTGGAGGTCTAAAATAAATAATAAATTTTGTTTAAAAAGTCACTGAAGGTGACAAAGACTATAATAATTTGTTGATATACTGGGTGGCCACCCTAGACGCGGATCTCATTGCGATGAAGTGAATAACGGTATATTGCGAAAAAAAATTATTGGCGACATGTAGAGGGTATACATAAGCAAATTTCAAAATTATTCGTATGTATACCGGGTGTTCGACAACAAAGATATAGATCAAAGTGACACTTCTTCCAATGAACACCCGGTATACATACGAATAATTTTGAAATATGTTTATGTATACCCTATACATGTCGATAATATTTTTTTTCGCAATATACCTTCATTCACTTCATCCCAATGAGATCCGCGTCTAGGGTGGCCACCCAGTATATCAACAAATTATTATAGTTTTTCTCACTTTCAGTGACTTTTTAAAGAATATTTATTATTTATTTTCGACCTCCACAAGGTGACTGAGTCCTGTTCAGGTAAATAAATTAAATTTTTCGAACTTTTTCCAAATTCAAAAATTCATAAAAAAATAATTGTTGATGTGACAACTTTAAGCGATACCACAAATTGAAGCATAATTTAGCTTCTTTCTAAAAAGTGAATCAATTATTCGTAATTCGAAATACAAAGTGTTTTTTTTACCCTGAACACTTTAAATGAAGATTAATGAGTCCGGCCCTGGAATAATGAAATAATTGATGTATTTCTGATTCGACCTTAGCATGTGCCAATAACCCCCCAAGTTTCAATAATATCCGTCAATAAGTTTGGATTTTATGATGGTCTAAGTATTTCCATGAAGTTGGAAAAACACCCTGTAGTTTTCTAGGGAAACCCAGAAATTAATTTTTATAGTTAATCAGTAGTCAGCTAGTGCAACTCTATCTCTAGTAAGAGTATGTACAGTTATTCGCCGGACACCCTGTATATACACATAGCATCCATATATTTACCGAAGGTTTTAGAATTGGAAAAATTTTAGCGTTAGGACGGAATACCTCAGTCAGGAAGAAAATAAGTCGAACCCAATAGATGGATAAGAAGTATCTTTATTATTGATCCTATAATGGTTTGAGATATTTCTTTGAATTTTGCACACATTTAGAAGACGTTCGTGGCCACAGTCTGCTTCGTAATTCCACTCTTCTCAAATATCTCAATCAAGCTTCCATCTTTTCAATTATCGAGTTTCATTCTAACTAATTGTATTTCCTCTGTTGAACTTCGCTTTATTTGTTTTCAGCCGAACTCATGGAATTTTTTATCTACTAACTAAAGAGAGTGAACCATATTCCAAAAGCGTGGAAGAACAGATTGCCGGATGATAAAAACACAAAACAAGCACTATAAAAAAGAAGACTGATGAATTCGCAGCAGTGAAAGTTCCGAACAATCTCCATTTTGGTTGTATGCCAGAACTTGCCAGAAGAAGGGTGTATACAGATATGATTTTGTAGTCAAAATAAAATCATTTGTCTGTCTGGGCTTTGTACCACTGAAAAACATGACATTATTTATTTTTATCGCCATTTTGTTAAGCAAATAAAGTAATTGAAATGTTTTCGTTTTCTTTTGATTTCATCCTAATAACTGTTCTTGATATTCTCAAGCAAGATTAACTAATAGCGGAAAAAAATTTAACCCTGGAAAACAATTCCATCAACACAAGTCATGAAGTAAATTTTTTCGATATTCTAGATATAACTTTTTATACCAAATACGTTCTGATATGAAAGATGAAATAAAATTTGTACAAGCCATTCAATAAGTACCTTTTGATGTAAGTAAAAAATTGAATAAATAAATATTATATATCACCACGAAACACTTTCTTTGCTAACAGATGACTTATTTTTTAAATCTAATTCATTTTATTGCCTATATAATCATCTCAGTAGAGAATAGAATAAATGGAGACACAGAAGGAATCTTCACATGCATTCATTCGAATACATAATTTTATTTTATTTATTTCTTTTCTAGTCTACGGAGATGATTACGGAACGTAGTTCAAATTAAATTAAATTTTTGATTGAAAACATTTTACCAACTAGCTTTTGATGGAAATTCTTGGTTCCCTTTCTGCTGTTTATTAAAATCAACCTAACTTTGGATATTCTTATGATTTTCGAGATATTTGTGCCGGTTCTCGTGATTCTACATTTTAATGTGCTTTTTGAAATGATATTGAAGTTCATTTGCTCCAGAAAAATACCGAAATATTGTATTATTTGCAGGACATGCGAAAAAAACAACAGTTTACAAAAAGTATCATTTCCTCTGTTTTGACAATTGTAGTGACACATTCCTATTTGTCAATAGTTACAATTTAATTTGTCATGAAGAAATTTTCGATAAATCAACGAAGCACGCTTTCATTTAAGCGGATATGTGAATATGCAAAATTATCGTTATTGGTCCGACATACATCCGCAACAGGACAAAATCATATTTGGTTCCAACAAGATGGAGCTACCGCTCATATAGCACGACAAACTCGAACTTGGTTTCAAGAAATGTTTCCCGGTCGCTTGATATCAAAATTTGGTGACATAATATGGCCAGGTAATTCACCTGATTTGACGATTTTTGACTTTTTCTCTGGGAATATCTAAAGGAACAGGTTTATGAAAGACGTCCCAATACCATCCAAGAACTTGAATATTTGGAATATATAAAATATTGGAGAAGAATTGTTGTTTTAGATACCGATTGTAAAAATGTACAATCAAGGAAGCCATTTAAAGCATGTTATTTTTAAACATTTTGTTTCGATAAATAGTTTGCTCTTATGACAGATTTTTTAAAGTGAGTGACACCAAATGCCTAACCTAGAGAATGATCTTATTCTCAAACTCATTCTATCGATATTATGCTTGGGGCTTATCTATGTTTTTTATCGATCTGAGGCATTTATACTATTTATGAAATATTCATTGCAACAACTTCGAAAGGAGTTTGTATCATGAATCGATGAACGACTCATAATGGAGTCTTTTTTATATCTGCACAATAGCTTTCTCATATAATATGGATGATCTGCGTCTAGTTTAACACGCAATAACCTTATTTTGTTGGTGGTTTCATGAACGTTTTCTTCCTAGCTCCCAGCTGAACAAGATTCTGGAGAATAAGGCAACTCCCAGCTGATGTCTCAGGAAATTGAATACATCCAGGGGGAAAACGATTTCACAGGTCAACTCAATAGAATACAATTCTGACAAAGAACGTCGAATTTGTTGTGTATATCAATAAATGAATTAGTTGTTGACCGTGAATGTTCACAGGACAGCTTATTTATCGGGATGTCAAGGTCGGAAAAATCAGTGAAACAGAGAACAATTACATACCTACATATAGCTTGGATTCTCAGATTTTTTTATTCGGGTGGTAACGAATATCATTCCACTTTTCACTGAAATAGTTTTTTGGATGGTAGAAAAATCAAATTTCCGAGGATAGCTGCCACGCTATATTTATGTTATTGTTCGCTGTAGTTCTTTTTCTCAAGTTGTAAGTACTCTAATCTATGAAACTATTCTTATGAGAGTGAAACAGGCGCAGATCCAGACTTTTAGATATTCAAAAACCAAAAAGTACTGGTATTTTAGCCAATGTTAAAGTGTCTAAATTGATTAACCGCTAATCAAAACACCATATCGTCGTCTTAATTTGCAAATCACATAAGTACCAAAACCCAAAGTTTACAGGAGAGGAAAAAAACTGTAAATTTGTGGATGTGCTAAAGTGATTTTGTTTATATTCTTAGATACCGTTGTTGCGGGTTTCGTCAGCTAAAAGATTTTTTGGATTTGTGTGAATTTATGCACAGGTGCCCACGAAACTCCTTGACATAACACAAATTTTCATATTTGCCCAAAAGTGGACTAATGTGATTTGCATATTAAGCCGACGATATAGAAATTGTGTCAAATTAACTTTCTGCCCGTCCTGTAATTATTTTACCCTAATGCCCGATTGCACCGTTCGTCTAAGCAACGTTTAAGCCCTTAATGCCCGATTACACCGTTCGTCTAAGCAACGTTTAAGCCCTTAAGTGAAGTTTATTCCATTGATGAAACGTCATTTCAGGGCTTAAACGTTGCTTAGACGAACGGTGCAACCGGGCATTAGTGACGTTTATTCCATTGATGAAACGTCATTTCAGGGCTTAAACGTTGCTTGGACGAACAGTGCAATCGGGCATTAGTATGTCAGCAAAATTTTAGGTAATCGAGGGCCATTTGAGGGGGAAACATTCCCCCAGTTCCCCCACCCCCTGGATCTGCTCCTGAAGTGAACTGATATTTATTACCACCCGAATAAAAATCTGTTGAGAGCAACCACGCTATCTGTACCTATGTCATTGTTATTTGTAGTCCTTTTGTTATATATTACATGAATTTTTATGTTGTAGATGATAAGAAAGTGTATCACTGATCCTACAGACCTAGAAATCCCAATAAATAAGCTTTCAAGTTTCAACTATTTTATAAACCAAGCCTTAAAGTGAAAAGAAAAATTCCAAAATTCCATGGTTATGATGAAGGAAGTGAAAAATACATACTCGAATCAGAATATTCCATTAATTTACTACATTTGTGAAAAATTGATTCTATTATATTATATCAACTTGTGATCGATTGGCAAGGTGACTACCCTTCTGCACCACGACTGATGAAGTATTCTAAGCCATACCGTACAATCGCTACATATTCTTTCCAGTTTGTTTGTATTTGTGTTGATAATCTTCCTAGTAGACTATCTAATGTAGAAATTGCGTGCTTCAATAATTTGCTCACATAATTGTTTTTTGCAATTTATTCTCAAGAATATTAAGTTTTCAATTTGTAAGTCCGTCAAGGGCGTAGCCAGGGGGGGGGTTTTGGGGGTTCAAACCCCCCCCGAAATGTTTCAGAGTTATTTTTTTATTTATTACTTGCTACAGAAAGCGACCCTCACAATTCCTGGCACCTACAAAATCAATTGCCAAAATTTCAAAACCACCCCGAAATTAATTCCTGGCTACGCCCTTGAAGTCCGTGCTATTATTTCCCCGAAATCTGAATCCTCAGAAAAGGTAGTAGTAAGACTCCGTTTTCATGCTGTAGAATACGAATCCACGAATTAATTTCCAGGCCATAATGAAGGAAAATACTCGTTAAATACAGTTCAATGATTTTATTTTTCAGAGAAACATAAGACGAAAGTTATCAAAAATATGACTCAACTGTCATGATGCTGCCTTTGAGTAACGTCAAAATTACTGGTGAAATTGTTCCATTTTAGTATGTTATCAAGGCTTTTATTGCGAAGAACTTTTGCTTCTATTACTAAGCGTAAGTAAACAAAGTAAAATGACCAATACAAATGTGAATTTCGATACTCAACAGATGACGCGGACATTGAAAAAGTCACGAAGGAAACGTTGAAAGGAAGCTTCTGTAATGTAGCCCTAATTGGGGCTGATTGCAAACTTGGCGAGCTAACAGCTTTCTTGATCAAGCAAAATCCTCTTATTAGCTCTCTTCATCTCCAAGGAGGTGTTAGTGTTGATGGTATTTGTGAGGATCTGTCGCATATTGATACAAGATGCAGGGTTGTTGCACATGCTGGAATAGACAACTATCGAAATGCCATGAAAGTAAGTAGTCATTTAGCATTTGAATGTAAAATAATCCAGAATAATTCATAGATGTGCTTTCTCTTACAAGTTTTTATTGCCATTCACTTTTATTATATTGTCGTCTGACCACGAGTGGTAGTTCTATACCCTTCGTAATAAAATTTTTATTTTTCTCTCTGTAAACCAAGACATGTTGTCTATATTTCATAAAAGTCGTAATAAGTATTTACATATTTCGTACAATTGCTGCTTTCCAGCAAGGTAGGCAGCTTCTCGTTCCAGCTCTAGAGAAGTATTCATTAAAAATTTCATTCCAATTATTTCTGTAGAGAAGTCTGTAGTATATATTCAAATAAATGACACCTAATTTTTCAGCTTTGTTTTTCCCTAGTTGATGCTGGAGATCTTTCCTGAAAATAGGGTGAGGTATTATTAGGATTTCTATGCGGCAAAAATTGGGGTTATAACCCAAAAATACGTCATGATTGTGAGACCTATAATCACATATGGGGCAGCAGCCTGGTTTGCCAAGGCAAGTCAGATAAGTACGAGGAAAGGCTCGATTAAGTACAGAGGCTTGCCTGTATGTGCATCCTTGGAGCTACGAGAACGTGCCCAACTAGGGCACTCAAGGTCATTACGGATCTCACACCTTTACATCTAGTGATTGATAGGGTAGCCCATGAGACGTTCCTCAGAATATCTAAGGAAGGTACAGGTAATGAGAGAATAAAGAATCAGAGAGTCTAGTCCTCTCTGAACAACTAGATCTCACCACCCTCGTGATGTAATGATCAAGAAAGTAAGCACTGAGAAAAACTTCAGGACATTGCTAAGTAAAAGAGAGGAATGGGGACGGGAATACACCGACTATAACCTCAAAGAAAATACCGTAAAATGGTATACAGATGGTTCCGAAACCTCTACAGGAGACAGGAGCTGCGATATACGGGCTAAGTACCAAGTGTGCACTGTAGCTAGGCTTCTGTATGAGCGTCTTTCAAGCGGAAATCTTAGCTATTGAAATATACTGAATACAAATCTAGAAAGAAATACAAATCAGAACTGCGATATAGCCATACACTCAGATAGTCAAGCTGCTATTAAAGCACTGAGCTCCTACGACATCGACTCAAAGATGATCTGGGAGTGCCGGAACAAACTCAATGAGGTAGGAAAGAAAAATAAGGTCTTTTAATCTAGGTTTCTGGCTATTCGTGAATCAAGGGAAACGAAGAGACAAGTCTTGCGAAAGAGGGTGCACGAATATCACTCACACACACTGGCCTAGAACCCTTCTGTGGTATAGGTACCCATAAGAAGGAGTTTCTGGAGAAGGAGAAAGCCGAGAAGGAAAAACTCCGATGAAATCTCCCAGGAATGGATCATTCCACTAAGTTCCTTCGGAACTTTGAAACAGCAAGATCCAAAAGATATTTGGATCTTAGTAAGAAACAATTACACCTCCTGACTGTCTTTCTCAGAGGACACTGTCGCCTCAGGAAGCACCTGTTGAGTATGGGATTATCCGACACTGACGAGTGTAGGTTCTGTAGGGAGGAGGAAGAAAGTAACACCTAGTCATCTGTAATTCTTTTTAAACTTTAACTATATTATTAGGTTTACACCATAAAGTAAATGAGAACAACTCTTTAGTCTGCGTTCCTGGTCACTCAGGAATCAACAGAAATGAAGAGGCTAATACAATAGCCTGAATGGAATCATAAACGCAATTTGCTGGCCCAAAACCCTCCTTTGGTGCAAGCAAATACACTTATAAGAAGGAATTTTTGGAGAAGGAAAAAACTGAAAGGAAAGCTTCCAGAAATGGATCATTCCAGAAATTCCTTACAAATTTAGATACTGAGAGATCCAATTAGTATTTGGATCTCGGTAAGAGTAAGTTACGCCTGCTCACTGGCTTTCTTACAAGATATTGTCGTTTTGGGATGCATATGAATTATGGCAATGTGAATTCTGTGGGCAAGGGAAGTGCTCCTTGTATCTTCTTCATCTGCTAAATGTAGAAATATCAACCGAAACCATTATTTAGATGAATGAAAAATATTGTATTCATTCCTACTAACATACTCGTATCTCCAAATGTTATTCAGGCTTGATCGAATATTGCTGTTTATAAAAACTTTTCGGAAGACTTCGATTGTTTATAGTTACTTACTCAATTCAGCTCCCATATGAGGGCCTTTCAAGCGGAAATCTTAGCTATTGAAAGATGTCTAGATATAAATCTAGAAAGAAACTATCAGAAGTGTGATATAGCCATACACTCAGATAGTCAAGCTGCTATTAAAGCACTGAGCTTCTACGTCATTGACTCTAAAATGATCTGGGAGTGCCGGAACAAACTCAACGAGGTAGGCAAGAAAAATAAGGTATTTTTAATCTGGGTTGGCCACTCGGGAATCAAAGGAAACGAAGAGGCCAATACACTTGCCAAAGAGGGAGCACAAATGTCACTCATTGGTCCAGAACCCTTCTGTGGTATATCTAAATGTACCTATAAGAAGGAGTTTCTGGAGAAGGAGACAGCCGATAGGGAAAAACTCTGGCGGAATCTCCCAAGGATGGATCATTCCACTGAGTTCCTTCGGAACCTCGAGACAGCGGGATCCAAATGGTACCTGGATCTTGTTGAGAAGCAATTACACCTCCTCACTGGCTTTCTTACAGGACATTGTCGCCTCAAGAAGCACCTGTTGAGGATGTGATTGTCGGATGCTAACGAGTGTAGGTTCTGTGGGGAGGAGGAAGAAACCCCCATTCACCTAGTCACAGAATGCCTTGGCATTGCGAGCCTGAGGAAGGAATGTCTTGGACGAGAAATTTGTAAGAGTGAGCAACTAGCCTCGTTGAGCCTTCACAGTTATTAGATTTCATTAGATCTCTGGAACTGGAAGGCAAGCTGTGAAGGTTTTGGCCAGAACAGCTCTGTAAGGGGGCACAATAGACCTTAAGGTCGCAGTGAACTGTCACCGCTCTTTTAAACTATAACTATAACTAAACTACTCAATTTCAACTAACAATCTCACTTAACCTATTGCAAAGTTTTCTGAGTGATTTTATAAAAGTGATTGGTGTATGATGTAAATGATATTACAGACTGCTGATGTAATTGTTCTCCTTGGTATGGAAGGTCACTCTTCAAAAATTTCCATTGGTGATCGTATCATGGCAGAAGGAAATCGAATTTGTAGACTAGCAGAAAAATGCACCAAGTATGCTCGTAGGGCCATGATTCTTGTTTGTGCTTCTCCAGTCAGCGTTATGACACCGTTGGTAGCTGATATATTCAAGAGAACTGACTGGTATCACCCAGCAAGGATTTTCGGATTTCCAGGACCAGTATCGGTATGTAATTACAAAATTCCACTACATTACGATTATATTTGAATAATGATATGTATTTCCTTGCAAGTTCAAATGAGTAAGATTTTAACATTCACCGGTTTGAATCTTTTCAGTAGTGATCAGTTTTTTTTATTTGGAATATATTTTTTATTATTCATTTTCCTAGCTCAGGTTATCGATAAACGAAAAACAATATTCAATCATATATCCTTCCTCGAAGCATACTCCCCAATTTTACTGGTTCTCTAGTTACAGTCTGGGTGATACATAAAACTATTCCTTTTCAAATTAAGACAATATCAAATACTTATATGTTCATTTGAAGATGAGATTCCCCATAATCATGTACATATATCCTATTGAATATTCAATGCTAATATCCTTGTTTGTTATTTCATTGGTGAGAGTTTCACTTGTAAAGGAGCATTGAGTTCAAAAATATTTTTAAACTCAATGACAGGAGATAGGGGTGTCAATTCTCGGGATCACTCGCTCACGAACGTATACGTTCGTGAGTGAGTACAATCAAAGAAATAGTTCGGAACAAGTTAATTCCTGAGCATATCGTCAACTAATCGTTCGGACGAAAGTGTGCATTCATTTTGAACGGATAAAATCATTACAATTTCAAGAAATCTACTCTCAAAATGTCACGAACGAGTGATCCCGAGAATTGACACCCCGAACCAGCCTCGCTGTAGTGTTCACTGGCGCAGCTAGGGGGGGGGGGGCTTTGGGGCTGCAGCCCCCCCCAAAAATTTAATTTCTTCGTTATTTCTTTCTTCTTTATTTGTTGTATCATCAAAAATTGTTCAGTTCAGCCCCACCCCAAAACAAAATCCTGGCTGCGCCACCGGTAGTCTTCACAGATATTTGATTTCATCAGATCTCTGGAACTGAAAGGCGAGCTGTAGAGGGTGTGGTGAGAACAGCTCTGTAAAGTGGGCACAATAGACCTTCAGGTCGCAGTGAAATATATCCCATTTTGAACTATAACTATAACTGAGGTCATGTTACATCTGAAATCTCTCTCGTATTTTTCAGATTGTTTTGAATACTGAAGTAGCTCGACATCAATGCTTCGATCCCAGCAGTGTTGACGTTCCAATCATGGGAGGACCAGACCTTGAATCATTGGTACCAGTATTCTCTAAGGCAACACCCTGTCCTGTCAATCCAAGAAGTGCCATAGAGTTGACTGCCCGACTCAGAGGTCTCGAACCTAGTGATTTTCCCAAGAGATCTCGAACAGAAAACACCTTCGTTACCGCATTGTATCCAGAAGCTGTTGCTTTGAACAGAATGATTTCTGCCATCGCCTACGGTATCCATGGAGATGAGCTAGCTGTCAGCTATGCTCATGTCAGAACCAACTGGATAAAAACCTGTCGGTCAGTATACTATAGTCCGTTCACGAAAGGTTGAGCACATAGTAGGCGTTTTTTTATTTATCTGAAATTGGCAGTATTTGCTGTCATAACGTAAAATAAAGTCAACGTTGCCGAATGTAACCGGCCTCGTTCGACGAGATTGCGAGTTATCAGACAACTCTATGCAATATTGACAACATTGCGTATCAATCTGACAAGAACATAACCTAAATTTTAATATACACAGTAGAATATGCCAAATTTCCATGGCCAACCGACGGCTCAACCTTTCGTGAACGGACTATACTCATCAAAGGGTGCACACAAAATATGGGGCATATAGTCCTTTCACGAAACGTTGAGCTGTCGGTTGGCCATGACAATTTGGCATATTCCACTGTGTATATTAAAATTTTAGGTTATGTTGTTTATTTTTTTGTCAGATTGATACGCAATGTTGTCGATATTGCATACAGTTCTCTGATATCTCGCAAGCTGGTCGGACGAGGCCGGGTACATTCGGCAACGTTGACTTTATTTTACGTTATGACAGCAAATACTGCCAACTTCAGATAAATAAACAAACGCCTACTATGCGCTCAAACTTTCGTGAACAGACTTTATCTGGATATGTTATTTTCAAAATGATTTTTTTCGCCTAAATTTAAGTTAAGATAAGTCTTAGGAAAGTTTTGAAATCTGAAGTTATCAAATTCGGTAACGTGGAGCAATGAACACGTACAGCCGAAAGCTGACGTTGATTTTCAGTACCATCAATTCAAAGATGGTGTATGAGCGCGTAAGCAAGCCGAATGAACTCGACAAATCAAGAGAGTATTTTTGGTGTGGACCCCGGATTACTCGGGAATGAGGGATGAGTGTCATCTATGAGTAGTCGGAACAGTTAAATACATATACCCATCTCAAATCTAGAAATCTGTACCCTGTACAGATTTCCAGTTTGACCAGAAATGGTAATCTCTGAACTACAACTTTTTAACCATAATAAGATAGAAAAAAATAAATGGTACATTAGGCGGTATTTTTTCGAGAAACTCATCAAACCGTCAACTGCATTGCTTTATCGTCATTTGTTTTCGAGCAAGGGTTATCCCAGGCCCTTCTCAATTTTTATGCCCTATGCTCAACAAAATTGTACCAATTCATTCATGACTACCCCCACTAGAAATTCCTGAGTGCATTAATCGATAGCTACAACGTATTGTCATTCTCCAACATATTCAATTGAATGATGATCTTTTTAGAGAAAAAACTTGCACTTTTTCGTGCAATCAAGAAATGAAAATTGAAGAATAACCGTCAACATTTCGACCACGTTTTATATGAAATTTTTTGTTGCAAATCACTTCTATAATCACCCCTCGAAGTTTATCCACTTTGGAAGTAGACATCCTGTCTAGACTATAGAGAAGCCATAAAATATGAAAAAAGATCCCATGAATATATGTCCAAATCTTTCATATGGTTTACAACCTAGTTGACAACATAGTTGTCAACTTAGTTGATCGTCTGTAGGCAGCTTCACTAAACTTAAATGTCTTGCAGTTTGACAGTCTCAACTGTCTAACCCTAGACAGCAATCATTTAGACTTATGCAGATAAACACTTGAATAATACGCGAACTCTTCGCACATATTGTTGTGACAAATAAAGAACAAATACAGTGGTTGCAATGTATTCAAGTAAAATCAAAGGATTGATTAATTGGCATGACAACACTGCACATTTCTTTTCGATGAAAAGACTATGAATTTTTTTCTGAATGATTTAAATCAATTATTGGCTAAACTTTCTATAGATACCTGTTGTATCTGTCCAAACGTTCCCTCATACCTATCATTGGCCAGAAATATTCAATTCAAATCATGAGTTGTCTTGTAAGTTATACGACATTCAAAGTTCTTTCACTGATATTCCAGATGCATGGTACCTCAAGTGAATTTTCGGAAAAAAATGGCATTATATTGTTGTGGCAAATAATGAACAAATAGAGTGGTTGCAATGTATTCAAGCAAAGTCAAATTATTGATTAATTGGCATGACAATATTGCACATTTCTTTTCGATGAACAGAGTATGAATTTTTTCTGAATCATTTGAATCAATTATTGGCTTAACTCTATCTATACCTGTTATATCTGTTTAAACGTTTATACCTATCATCCAGAAATATTCAACTCAAATCATGAGTTGTCTTGTAAGTCATGTGATATTCAAAGTTTTTTCACTGATATTTTAGATTCATGGTATCTCAAGTGAGATTCGGAAAAAATGGCATTATCCATAATTATGGCATTCCAAGAGTGAGCCCATTTGAACAAGATCTATTGGAGCGTAGTGTTGCGATAGTGAGTTACAGAGAGCAGATGGCTAAAGAATACTTGGAGTACTATCTGTCGAAAAGAAGAGACATACTGCCTGAATTCAAGCAGATTGAAGTTGAGAAATATCAAGAAAAACGAAGAAGTATGGGAAAATGCTGACATCTCCTCACAAATAGTCGTGTTTCAGAATAAAATCAACTTATTCATCCATCATCTCTTTTCATGTTTTATTTTATCTGGAAAATATCCACTCATGAAACAATATTCAAACAAAATGCTGATGGGCTCCGATAGTTTGAGGTGCTCAATAGAAAATATTAATCTATTGTACCCCTTTCAGTTCATCTCAGGTGGAATAGAAAAAAAGCAACTTAGTGGAATTTGTTTTTCATATCTGCTAATAGTCCTTGTATTCCTTGCCGGCGCCGGCGGTTTCAGTAGAATTGCTGTGTTCTTTCCTATGCTGATGTGTCTTTTACTCAATTCTGTTTTTTCTTGTTTTTGATTATATTCCACATTGCTTTCAATGTGTTTTTGGCATCTTCTACCAATTTTCGAATGGTTTCGCTCACTGTGTTGTTTAATTTTTTGTTATTTTTTCAACTTTTTTCACTCTTATGATGGTAACCTGCGAAGCATCTAATTTATTTTCCGTTTCATCAAAATATCTTCGTTTCCAAATATTTTAACTGCTGGTGGACTACCACTTTCTTAATATCATCGACATGGGGTAGGTATGAAATTCTGTGAAACCTACTTCTTCATCCTTAGAGGTCTTCATCAATCATTAAAATTCTGAAAGTTCCTTCTTGACCTATTCATTTTTTTTCTTATGAAGGATCGTTTTTTTCGTTAGTGTTATCGTTGTTTTAGTGACCTTTGAGAGTAAAGCTTGATGGTCAGACCTAATCAAAGATCAATCCTTCTGTCCGCTAACGAATATACTATTGTTGATTTTCCCCTGAAAAGAAAGTCTTTATCAACATCTTCTCCAAAAATGATTCTTCCTTTACCATTGTTTTTGAAAATTAGTTTTGATGCTTCAGTCAGAGTTTCCAGGAACTTGTTGGAATCTTCCGTAGAGGTTAGTTATTATTTTTAGGGAATGGGGCCGCTGCAATTCGATATCTTTTCTGCGAAGGTTCACTAAATCTTTGTGTTTTGTACTGCTACTATAGTTACGCCATTTTCCGCATTCTGCCTACAGTAGACGACCAAAATCTAGTGGTTATACCTAGATTGATCCGTTTTTTAACCAGTGTTCACTTAGTAGAATAATGTCAATATTTTCATCTTTGAAAAACCAATTAATTTGATTCATTTCGTTCAACAGGGATTGAATGTTATGATTTAGTACAGTTAATATGTTTCGTTCTTTATTTTTCGATATCGTCTTTATGTTTGTTGGGGAATTTTCTATGATTGGGGTTCCATCCTTCGTTTTCTCGGAAAAGAGCCACTGATGTGAGAATAAATGGAGAATGTACTTATTTGTGTTATTTCTCTGATCATTTAATTAGTTATGATTGGGGGTGGCAAAGAGCTCTCTTGCTTTTCAGGAAGTATCTTATAGGTCTAAAGTAAAATAATAAATTCCCGTTTATCACTCTGGGCCAGCCAGACAAATTTTGCTATGTATTATCGAGTTTAGGTAATTATACCATCAGAGAATTTGATATAGGAGTTTTGGATTCTCTGCATTCGAATCGCATACAATTCCTGGAGCCAAGGTACGTATGCACAATCACTTAATTAAAACCAATTAGTTATTGCGTAACTTCTGACCTAGATACCGCTGAAGATGCCTACTATGATAAATGAAAATCCTATCAATGTGAAAAAGTATTGAAGTATAATGAGAAAATTGTTCAATGTACAGGGTGATTCACTTATCTTGGTTTCCTCATTTTTCTCGAAAAGGGATGAAATTTTTTTATTTTATTGACGGTATTTGATACAAGTTAATGTTGACTTGAGATGTGCGGAAAAGTCGGAGAAAATAATTAAAACTCCAGGCGTCGCGGAGCCCAGAGCTGTGCAGAGCACTGAAGAAAAGTGCTTCGAGCAAAAAGCACTAAGCCCTATTGAAAAATACTCCGGATTCTCGAGCACTAAGCCCTTATTTTGAAGATTTGAAGAATGCTACCGATTACTAAGCACTTCTAGAGAGTAATTCGTTTACACGAGCACCGAGCACTAAGCACTCTTCAAAATAAAACTTAATATTTTCCATCCGAATATCTCTTAGTTTGGAATTTTTTTTTGATGTCTTGATTTTTTCTTTTTAGTGTTATCGCGTTTTGAACTGGACATAATTGAAATTGGCAACAGGTTTTTTTCAGCGAGTTGTTAATAGATATTTAATCAACTAGGTTAGTTAAGAGAGCGACTAATGGTCAAGATATTTTAAAGCGTTCGCTCCGCTCACGCCTTAATAGTTCGAGAGCATTAGTCGCTAGATTAATAACTGGGTTTATTACAAGATTTTTCTGACTACATCAATATGAATTGTATATAAATTTTTGATTGAAATACATTGTCATTTTTCACGAAACATACATTTGACATAATAAAATTTCTATGTTTCTATTTTCCCGTGGAAGTTTTACATTTCTCGTGGTTTTTCTGAGTTCTTGATTGAGATACACTCTTATTTTTCACAAGACATACATTTTACATAATATAAATTTCTATATTTTTATGTTACTGTTGAGTTCTGACATTACTCTATCTACATATATTCAATTTGTATATATTAAAATATCCTTTTAGGTCGACGAAATAATTATTTTTGATAAATTCCGAATATACAGACAGGTAACCATGACGACATACCAAAAAAATTATAGAGAAACAGGGACGTCTTGTTAACAAATTAAATGGTTTTTTATGGTTTTCTGAGCTCTATATGGCATTCCTTCAAATAACAAAGAGTAACTGATATTCGCCAATAAATTACTTGAAATCATGATAATAGATACCTGAATCGAATTTTAAAAAATGTCACATTGCTCCATAAATTTTCTTAAAAAAATTCCGCCATAACAATCTGTTCTTCTTGTCAAAATCATGAAGACGTAAAAACATGTTCCAGAAAGTCCATAACATATAGCGAGATTGTTTTCTTAACACCAGTGTTTGTAATGCAAGAAAAAATGAAAAAATTTTATATCTATAGAAGTGAAACGAAAAAAAAAATTTTAGTTTTTTGTCTATTTGAATCACGCGACGGTCTGTCATTTCGATGTTCCAACAAGTCCATGAAGGGCTTAGTGCTTGGTAATTCCTCAAAGTGCTTGGTAATTCCTGAAAGTGCTTGGGAGCACTTCAGTGCTTGGAAGCACTTTTTCGAATTACTAAGCAATAAGCCCTTTCGAAAAATTCGCGAAGCACCAAGCATTAAGCACTGGTTCAATCAAGTGGTCGCGAGCACAGTGCTCACGAGCACAAAAGTGCTTCAAGTGCTTCTACGAGCACTAAGCACAATGCTTCGGCACAGCTCTGGCGGAGCCATATAATTTTTTTTCTCCAGGAATATACCTTGTTTATTGGGTGATTGAATTCTGAATGTTTCTTTTTAATTCTTCTTATTCCTATTCCTTACCGTCAGCGAGCTGCAGCGTGTTTCATGTTAATTCTACTCCATTAATTTGTTTCTGTATTGTGACAGTATGCCTTGATTTAGAGACATAGATATGATTGTGTTTCTTGCAATCGAAGAGACTTTGTTGCAAACCATTTTTCTATCATTATATACATAAACTATTATATTTATATATTTAATAACAATAAATATTTTCGATAATAAATGTAACATGTCCAGTCATATGTTTTATATGCCGGCCATAACGATTCATAAACATAAATCATATATTTTCCTTTGTTCATTACTTTTTCCAAGTAATATTTTGGCCAAAGTAACTTAGGTATAATGAAATAGGGAAGATATATAATTTATATGTATGGATGTCAATGGCCGGTATATAGAACATATGATTTGACATGTTGCATTTATCATCAAAAAAATGTTTATTGTTATACAATAATATTTGATGAATATAAGGATCGAGAAATAGTTTGCTACGGAGTCTCTTTGATTTCAAGCAACACAATCATATCTATGTCCGTAAATCAAGGAATACTGTCACAATACAGAAAAAAATTATGGAATAGAATTAACATAAAATACGCTGCAGGTCTCTGACGGTAAAAAAAGAAAAAAATGGTATTCAGCAGAAACATTCAGAATTAAATTATCTTTCAAATGACACAATAAAAAAGGTATGTTTCTGAAGAAAAAAATGTGATGGCGCCGCAAGCAACGCCTGGCGTCTTAATTCTTTTCTCCGACTTTTACGCACATCTCAAGTCAACATTGACTTGTACCTAATACCATCAATAGAATGAGAAAATATTCATTCCATCTCGAAAAAAATGAGGTTACCAAGATAAGTGACTCACCCTGTACAGGCCTATTTGGAACACGTGAAAAGATTTCATCCATATATCCAATTATACCTCGAAAACGAAAAAACAAAAATAATAATGAAGGTGAACAAACACTCATTCAAAGCGTTATGGAAAACACATATACAATGAAACCCGAGTTGACTCGTCTGGCTTTTGAATCTATTGAAACATCAGAACAAAACCCACAAACATCTATTCTTCTCCAGCTTAATTAGCTGGAAGGATGTAATTCCTGCAGGAGCTACACTACGCTTTAATTTTCCTGGCAGAATTGAAAGTCGCCATGGTAACGAGACTTTCGGGACAGATATCGCGTCAGAATGAAATTGAGATTCCAGAAAATCGGTGTTTCATTTGGCAATCACGTGAACCAAATCGCCGATTGGTCGAAGTCGTGTTGGCCAACTTCGACGCTGAGTGTTTTTTTGGCAGAAGTGAACCTCTCATTCCACATTTTCCTCCGGTACTTGACAGTATTCGGAATTTTATTCTTGGATGTTGACGTGGAATTCTTGCTGATGAAATATTTATTGAAATTTCAGTTGGTATATTTCGATCCTTTTTGCTTCTTATATTCAACATTTGGCAGCCGTTGTCAGAATACCGGAATAGGTGCCCGTTCATTGGTGGAACAATGAAGCTATTTCCTCAAAAGTAAAGGACTTGAGATTCATGCTAAATATATGAATGCAAAATCTCAGAACTATCGAAATTATATTCTGAAAATCATTCAGAAACTGATGTAGAAAATCGATAATTGAAAATGTATTAAATTCGATGCTTGTGATGGATGCAATCCTCTTGAAATTCTGCACGAACATTCAGTAGGAGAAATGTGCCTGAAACGGCATACATTTTGTTTGAGCCCTCATTTGACTTAAAAAAATGGTCAACAGCAAAAACTGTGCACCAAAATTTTTCAATTAATATCATACACATATAAGCACACGTTCAGAAAATTACTCGAAAACATCCACTTTTACAACGACCGAAAAAAAATGTCCCTCCAATTGCATATCTCGTTGTGGAAACATAAAGACTCTTCCTTTCAATATTCCAAATGCATTTTCTATGCTTCTATTAACACTATGGTCACATATTTTTGCATGAGGCTTATTATGAGCATCTTGCTTGTGGTTGCAAAATTTAATTTCCATTGGTTTCGTTTTGTCTGAGATATTGAGAAACCATGTTTTTGAAATTCAGAGATCTATCACTTATTTTAAATTTCTGCTTTATAACAAGATTCTTCAATCTTTAAACCGGCAAGGTTTGCCGGGTCGGTTAGTTTTATATATGAAGCAAGCAATTGAACAGGAGAATATCCATAGGAGACAAAAGCATCATTAAATGCAAAGAGCCTTTGAGCTGTAAACAATGGGTGGACGAAAACCCATATAGCAGGTTCTGCCCTTCAATTACCTAGGAGTCGAGATAACGGTAAGCTACAACAGAACAAGGTCAATTGAGAATAAACAAGACGAACAGAATCAATAAATGCATAACTGTTTTAATTTGGAACAACAAATTACACATCAACTGAGAGTCAGTCAGTGGCCAGATTCGTTATTGATCAAAATAAGAACATAAACATATACATACACATAAACAGGTATATCATTTCCGACTTGAAATCAAGATTTTCACGTCAGAAACTATTATGACCCATAACCTGCAAACCGAAGTGGCTTTGCAGCCGATTTACCCCGAAATAACTAATCATATAATTTTATACAGGGTGTCCCGTAAATACCACGCGAAAGTGACACTGGAGATAGATTGACATTAGGCCTTTCAGATAGCATCAACATGACCTCAGTAAAAGTCCGCTGGTTTTCGAGATATAATCACTTTTGTGTTTTTTTGAAAATCTCCAATTTTCGGTCTTCAAACTCATGTTTTTTTACCTAGGCTACCCTGAATAGTTGCTTTAAACAATGAAGTAATAACTTCACCGAGAACTAGAACAAATCCTTTAAAAAATGTCTAACTCGTTGTATTTTATGACGAAGTTAAAACGTTAACTTATGTCAAAACCTTAGAAATTATAATTTTGTCGCGAGAGATGTGTTTATGCCGAAATAATTAAAAATTAGGAAAAATGCACAAGTATCACCTGTTGCCAAATTACATGTTGCTTGATATTCTTTCCTCGCTACCGTTTCAAACAACCATTATTTTTGCTCTTCTTTCTCTTTTATCTCACTTTCTCTTTCATTTTTTGTTTGCAAAAGTGGAGATATCTCGAAAACCAGCGGACTTTTACTGAGGTCATGTTGATGCTATCTGATAGACCTAATGCCAATCTATCTCCAGTGTCACTTTCGCGTGGTTTTTACGGGACACCCTGTATATGCATCTTAGTGGTAAATCTCCATCTACGAAATCCTTTCAACTTCCTCTTGAAAATGTGAATCTGCAACATAATATTCTAAAAGCTCCTCACTCATTACTCGCCAGAACTGCTTACGTATCCGTAAACACCATCAAGAAGCTCGTAAACTCTCTGGATGAAAGCATAATAATAATATACGGTTTCCGAATAGGACCAAAAAGGAAGTACGAGGAAGGTTCAAATATGAAACGGTATTTTTGAATAAACGGGTCAAAAATTTAGTGTCGTAATAATGGCTGCACTGGATATCAGACTAGTTTGTTACGAAGGGAAAAAACACCAGGGATCGCGAATAGAGTAGTTATAGCCATATATACCGAGTGATTTTTCAAGTGCTTTATTCATTCAACTATAGAAGTCGCATTTTCTTCGATAACGGGTAAACTATTAAACAATGAAAGCAGAGAATAATATTAATTGATTGAAATCAACCAATATTGAACCCATACTTCGGAACTAATCCCGTCAACGCACAAAGAACTACTATGTTTACTCTAACAAATTTTTTCGTACAAAACATTTTATTTCTTTAAACTCATTAGTTTTGCCGTAATCGAAGAAAATGCAACTTGTACAGTTGAATGAATGAAGCATTTGAAAATGGAACTCAAAACTATTTTAATATTGAAGGATTTCTTGAGTCCAACTGATAACCCTTTCCAAGATGCCTTCGGAATTCTGATTATGAAACGAAAAAATCAAAGCAGAAAACAGGAACAAAAATAAAATGGTTGAAACTTCATTGAATCGATTTAAAATTAAACCCCAATTCAAAACGACTCGATAACTTCATGTATAGCCTTTAAGCTATCCTGAAATTTAAATATGGGACAATTATTCATCAGATGTTCAATTGTCTCATCTGCTTCTCCGCATTCGAAACAGGATTCCATTTGAAAAGCATGCTATTACAACGGCCATGACCTGTTCTCATACAATTGAGAACAGTCCAAATTTTCCTCGGAAGATCAAATCCAGGAACTTCATTGGAGGGGTCAGTTATTAAATCTTTGTTTTGAATATTACACGTGTTCTATTCGGATTGCCAAATTGCTTTATTGCCTTCATTCGAGGTCAGAAAATAATTGAACCAAATGATTTACGTGATTTTAATTGAGGAATCTTATTATCTGAAATATAGGAAAGTATTTGATATGAATTTGTAGAAGATTTGAAGTTATTTAATTATGCATCATAGCCATGAATGAGAAGGATATACCAGTGTTTGTTGCGCAAAGCATCATCATTCGTTTTTTTGTCAGAGATAATGTAAAATCTGCAGAAATTCGTCGAAATTTACTCGAGCAGATCAGATATGAGTGCCTCCCCAAGATTCAAGTGCATAAATGAGTTTGCACATTCGTAAAAGGCCAAACAAGTGCCATAACAAGAGTTACGGATGAGAACGTCAGAGCTGAGGAGAAAAGCCTTGAGCAGGAGCTTTTGTGCGCTCGTTCTTCGGTGGATCAAGAGGACTTTTACCTCAAAATCTTATATGCAGAATCTCAGCACAATCGAAATTATATTCTGGAAATTATTCAAGAAATGATATATGTAAAAAATAAAAATTTACAAAAATTAAATTCTACGGTTCTGACGATGCGATCCTCTTGAAATTTTGCAGGATCATTCAGTATGTAGGTATTATCATTTTCGATTCACAAAATAAATTGAATTGAATCTGTTATCGTGTTATGGAAATATAAAGATTCTTTCTTCAATATACTTATTGAATTTTCATGGTTCTGTTAAACACTATAGCTACAAATTCTGAATGAACATTCAGTGTATCAATTGAAAAAATAGATTTCATTCGAATAGGATATTTTTTTATGATAATATGCAGTTTCTTCTTTTCAATATTCCAATTGAATTTTCTTTGGTTCTGTTTACACTATGGCCACAAAGTTTTGCAGGAAGCTTATTATGATCATCTTAAACATGAATGCAACATTTCATTTCGATAGATTTCGTTTCGTCGGAGGTTTTGAGGAACAAGAATTTTTAATGACCATATTTTATGGAACACCCTGTACGATTGGGCTGATTGATGAACTTTACCGAGCCGTTTGAAAACTGAACTCACCCTGCACCCTGAAAATTTCAAGACTCTAGGACAATCCCTTCGAAAGTTATTGTACTAACGGAGGGCCCTACGGACAGAATTGAATTTGACCACGAATTCGTCATCAGGGAGTAGAATCTTATCGTTTGAGACCATTCGTGCTCTCAAAAAACACAATCCTCGTTAAGCAACATGAAAGAGAGAAAAGCTATTGCTTTTGAATCGAACAAATTAATTGAAATTAAGGCCATCAGCAGCCATGCAAGCAAGATAGACTGGAGCTAGTCGAACAGTAATTGTATGCAGAATAATTGCAGAAGATGTGATCAGTCTATCTTTCCAAACCATGCCATACTAGAATATGCTCATCACGAGCGATAAATATAGAGTTCCAAAAACCGACATCATTGAATTCTCTATAGGGATGGAAAATAAAGCCTTAAAGTTGTTCGATATGGGAAACAAAGCCAAATGCCGAATCAAACTGGAATCTCTAATCATGAAATTGATTCCCACTGTCGAATGGGCTCCCCAAATGAAATAGCTGAAAAAAGTTATTACCTTTGAACCACCCTAGTACAAGACCTGTATATCACATATTCATCTGTTTTCCATTCGCAATATCTCTGACGGCCACTGGAGATATTATGTGCGAAATCTCGGCGAGACAGCTGAATTCGGACGTAAATGGCCTTTATGGACGGTCCCCATCAGCGCAGCGGACACAGCACCCTGGTTAATTCATTGCTCTGCGTCATTGGGTTAGCGTATTGCGGTATCTGTCCGGAATCAAATCCAATCAGGCTGATTGTCGAAATAGCCGTCGGTGGCGTTATCAGTGAGAAATAAAATAATGTAGTTAACGTGAAAAATGTTGAGTTGAATTGATGATGACTTTTATGGCCTTTTTGAATCTGATCAGTACATATGTATGACCCAGATAAAAGAGATGTTTTACATATTGCGCTGTTTATCTTTTATGTTGATATTTTGTACACGATGCACACGAAATGCTCACAAAGACTCAACATTAAAATATTCACATTAATAATCTCATGATTATGGATGTACGGAGGTGTTATATGTATACCTATCTGTTACTGTATAATTTTTGAATAAAATCCAATCAGGCTGATTGTAGAAAAAAACATTTGAGAATCTCGAAATATTTCAATTTAAAGTTCCACATTTTCGGAGCGAAATCTTCGGAGGACCTCACGATGTAGGTATCAGAATACTGAATGTTACACATGATTGCATGGATTCTCTACTATGAGACTGCTGAGTTTGGTTGCGTTCGCATAGAAATAATAGAGATATTGCATTTCCAAACTGGCAATGCAGATGTAAAAAATTTCGAGAATTTGCGCATAACTTGGCAACACTGCATGTCAGAGAATTTTTTTTAGTAGGTTATAATGCGAATTTGGTATTGAATCGATACATAAATGAAAATATAGGTAGTTGCATTTGAAATAAGGAAGTAGATATGCGTTTGAGATAGACGTGGCAACACAGTCGAGTTGAAAATATTTTAAGAGAAGGGTTCCTTCATCCTCAAGGCTTCACCTGAAATTTCAAAACGAAATATTCACTAGTTCCAAGAACCTCTAATAGGACAACTTAAAAGGAAAACCCGGTATGTATGACCCAGATAAAGAGTATGTTTTTCATATGGAAGTTTCGAATTGCGCTGTTTATCTTCCATGTTAATATTTTGTGCACGGTGCACGAAAAAGGCTCAGTTTGATGACTGAGACCATCATTAATTTATTCACATTGATAATCTCACGATTATGGGTGTATGGAGCTGTTAAATATCTACCATTTATAATTTCGGAATCAAATCCATTCAGGCTGATTGTAGAAAAAACTGCCCAGTGACGAATGAAATTATGTAGTTAACGTGAAAACTGTTGAACGGAATTGATGAAGATTGATGTCCTTTTTGAATCTGATCAGTACATATGTATGACCCAGATAAAGGGGATGTTTTTCATATTGAAGGTCCGAATTGCACTGTTTATCTTCTATGTTGATATTTTGTGCACTTTGCTTGAAAAATGCTAGGTTGATGAAAGAGACCCATCATTAATATATTCACAAAACAAATCCAGGCTGATAGTCGAAGTAGCCGTAAATGGCGTTATCAGTGAGGAATAAAATAATGTAGTTGAAGTGGAATAGAATAAAGTAATTAACGTGAAAAATATTGTGTAATTAATTGATGATAAGTTTATTTCCTTTTTCTACAAACGTCAAAAAATGACAAGGTTCGCGCATTGGCAAGAATATGCGAAGTGACCCTTTTTTTCATTTCCTTCGTTACTATGACACCGTGCGCGAAGTAGTGTGCGAAATACTTACTTCGCATGTAAACTATATGGGATTTTTATATTTTAACTTGGTAAATTTCTTGAAATCCACGTTTTCTTTAACATTGAGTGTTGCTTTCAACATAGAATATATTGCCCATAGTTATAATACCTAATTACTTGATTTGAAAAAACAGTTCAAACCAGTTCAATATTTTTTTTCATATTAAGCTAAGCGTTTGTAGAAAAAATTTGTTTGCATCTCATGCGCGAAATACTTTGGTGATCTCGACTATTTTTTTTAACTCGGCTGCGCCTCGTTAAAAAAATCAGTTCTCGATCACCAAAGTAGCATTTCGCGCACTAGATACAAAAATAACTATATTGGATCTGATCAGTATATATGTATGACCCAGATAAAAGGGATGTTTTATGTTTTTCATATTGAAGGTCTGAGTTACGTGGTTTATCTGCCAGGTTAATATTTTGTGCATGCAAAGAATATCAAAAATAAGTTCTGTAGGAGCCCCATCAGTCGAATATCTGTATAGATCTTCAATAAATTGAAATAGCTAAAGGTCTAATTCTAACGCTGTGTTTCCGGCGAATGCTAGACGAAACGTTGAATAATAGAGAATAAAATGGTCGCAGTCAAATTTCAATTAATTTTCGAGAATTTCACGTCAACACATTGATATAGCTTCACAACATGACCACACAATCTGCTATGGAACTTCGGAAGCTCCTGCTGAAATACTCGACAATAAAGATACAGTTCTCTTAAAAATCCCGTTATTCCGAAGTCGAGATCTCACTCTAGCAAATATCGAAAGTTAACATTATTTTCCGTCGATATCCAAATAAAGGTGATTTTAATGTGTACGAAATTGATCATTAATGACCAATTTCAAAGCTCAATTTCTGCTATTTCAATATGCAATCCTCATAGGAACCGTTCACAAAGTATTCAGAAGCACTATGAAAAATGTCGAAACTATACTGGAACATAGATTAATAGAAATTTATTATGTCAAATGCAAGTCTTGTGCAAAATGAGAATGTATTTCTATCAAGAATTCATACACAATTCATATTGAGATCGTCAGAAAAATATTGTAATCAACTCGGTTATTAATCGAGCGACTAATGGTCTCGAACTATTAACGCGTGAGCTGAGCGAACGCGTTAATAGTTCGAGACCATTAGTGGCTATCTTTAATAACCTAGTTGATTAAATAACTTTTACTGTGTCTAAAACAGAACCTTTATTGAGGTAATGTTTCAATTACTTGTTAAGTATAAGCTTTCATATAATGCGATGCGAAAATAATTCCTTCGATCGTTTACTCATCTCAGATTATCTTTCCCCAGTGAAGAGAAAATCGATGGCAACGAGTATATAGCGAACGAATACATAAGAAATGAAAACTGAAAGGGGAAATAAAATCGCCCATTAAAAATTAATGGTAACGCGAGAATCTTTATTGCTATGTGAAAGATGGAAGCTCTAGACTGAAAAATAAATTGGTTCTTCTTGTTTAGGAGTTCACGCGTTGGAAAGACCCCAAGGGGATAATATTTCCATGTAGAAATAACAAGGATGAGATCTTACGCCGAGAATAATGCAGTGAAGCAAAATGGATTTAAATTTCGGAATCTTGTACGAGTTCTGCCTATCGAAATTGTTGGAATTATACATACTTCGTGAAATTCAGAAAGTTTTTTTCATTTCGTATTCTCTTCAACAATATACATTCATTACATTCATCAGCTGCATTCGTGCAATGTATGTTTTTCCAATTATTGCTTAACGCTATCCTGGTCGTATAAAAATATGATACAGGTATGGCAATGCACTTCGAAAACATATTATATTCAATGCACCGGAGAGGAAATTTTGCCGTCCTGTTGAACATTGGTATATTCGATTTACGTGCTACGTTGAATGACCAATTGCGAAAAATATTGTTGTCTATTTTATAGTCGGGTGTGGCCTATTTCAACCAATATGATAGGAAACCTAAAGGTCTCGAATCGGCTGCCTTACACATTGAATCATTTGAGTGCCTAATACAGGTTGAATCCGTCCACTCCCAACGATAAGAGAAAAACAATATTTTTAGCAATTGGCCATCCAGTTCGTCAGAAACGTTCCACGTAAATTCTTCGAATATAACACTCTTCAACTAGAGGACAAAATTCTCCATCTGCTTCATTGATTATTATTGTATGTTTCCGAGTGAATTTCCATACCGGCCTTAAAAGTAAAGTAACTCTTCAATAATTAATGTACGAAGAAGTATTAAAGAGAATCCTCACACCTTTTTATTTCTAGAAAACATTTTAGGTTTTCACTCCCAATCTCTGAAACAGAAATATATTCAATTTTTTTTTAATTAAGGTGAAATGCTCCTGCTTAAATCTTTGCACTTATTTTTCAGGAGCGAAAAAATTATTGCCTAACAGTAAAACTAAAAAAGGAAATAAATGAAAACGATATTGTAACTTTTCGATGTCTATATCAGACTCCTTCTTCTTAAAAATTTGTAAAATCTTTGGAATTGTGTGTTTTTTCGTTTGCAGTCTAATTGACATTAAAAGTTGGCAACACATAGGCATGTTGATTTATTTAATTTCAAAATTTCCTGATGTCATTTATTTCTTCTATAAGTCAATACATATACGATCTATTCCAACAGAACAATTAGCCAAATTATCTACTTCATCTAAGAAAATACATGTGGATTTCCTAACTTTTTTCTTTGATACGAATATATGAATTGAGCTAAATATAATCCAATTTGAAAAAATAAGGTATGGGGCATATGGGGTAAGAAGTTTCAAATTCAAACAAGCATAGGGACTCGTGAATTTCCCTAAGTATTAATTAGTAAAAGAATAATGATCTGAATGCAGTACTCTTCAGTCACGAATGGTTCAATTATTTCCTATCCTTTTAATGAAAAAACGCCAAAACCAAATCTACTTCTAGTCACATTGCTGAATAGGTAATCAAAACTTTTCATTTGATTTATCACAATCCATATATTCCCACTTGAAATAATGTAGAGGGGTCCAAGCGTAAGTGCAGAAGTGAAAAATTCAAAAATTATGTAGATAGGATTGATTGCTTCTGCAATCAAAAATCGACGGATGCGAGGATTTTCCCAAATAATTCTCGTATAAGAATCATTGACGAGTAACGCTTTTTGGGCACATTGTATAAATGGCATTTACGTAGGCCTTCCAAATGAAAAATTATCTTGTTTATTCCTCATACACACTTTATTTTATTTCATTCAAAAATCGACTAGTTACAAAATATTGGATTCCCTGTCAATGCATGTACACTATACAAATAGGTTTTTGATTACATATATTTTTCGCTCAACAATCTGCCAGGTAATGTAGGTGCGACTCACCAGAGTCTAAGAATAATGGAGCCAATTTCACACCTAAATCGATTCCTTAAGTAACTCTTGTTTCAGTTTTCAAAAATAGGGAACTCACTTACATGTTTCCATTATGTTTCCCACCTAGCAAAGAGCAATTCGCAATATCCATTTCTTTACAAAACTTTACGAGTTACATTAGCGCTAACGTATTTCGGTTTCCCAGAAAAATACGAGAATCCAAACACCGTGGCAAAGTTAAATTCGAGCGTGAAATTTTCAGGTAGTGGAAGTGTGGGTGAGGCCTGAAAAAACATTACGAGCTGGAAAAAGGAAGTTACAAGCTTTCCTGCGTTATGGCACAAAGCACTTTGAGGTAGTCCCGAATAAACTCCGCTCATATTTTCTCCCTCATTGTTATTTGGCCTATTTATAATTTTTCTACTTTTTTCGTTACTTGGTTCTCGGTTGATGTCCTGGTAGTCGGTCTTGCAATGCTTCTCTCCATGGTTGTTCCTGGTGTCCATGGTGACCTACAAACATTACCGTTCTAGCAGCATCCCAGAATTACTGCTTTTGAAATTACTTTGTAAGGTTTTCATTAAAATCAAGCTCCTTAAGGTTGGACTTGAGACTCTTAGGTATAATTCCTGTGATTGATATGAGAATAGGAATTTTTCTGGTACAGGATATTTCCGATATTTTTTCATATTATAGGTAACTGTTAAGTTTGTTAGTACTGTGCGGTCCCAGTATAGCCTGTAACGATCGTTCTTCAGTATAATTTCAGGCTGATACTTATAATATGGACTTTTTTCGGCTTGCAGAAACTTCAGTTTGATGGCGAGCTCCAGATGAAGTATTTTACAAACTGCATCATGTGGACTCTTGAATTCATTTCCAGCAAACATTTGGCCGCCTCTCGTGATATGTTGAATTGTTTCTGATGTTTGGCACCCGTAACGGCATCTATTTGATGGTAGGTACATTTTTATTAGAACTGGGGTTTATATGACATGTATTTCTTATGTTCTCTACAATACTCATTCATGGAAAACCAAGGAAGTCGTCAATGGCGTTGATGAAACATACAATCTCCTCAAGAACATTCTATATGAATTGTTCTTAGGCCAGCCAGCTCTGGACGCTTTCTTACCATTCAGATGTTTCTACTTGTGATTCACAGAGTCTGTTTCTGTCAAACATCTCTCTAAATTTTCCAGCCGGCACAAATGATTTGAACCGAAAGTGCCCCGTCAGCAATCCCACCATACCCTGAAGCTCAGCTCGTGACAGCATCAGTTAAAGTTGGTGAAATCATGGCAAATTTTTGTCCTGAGTGTGTCCAGCAGTGTTCATCTAGAAGGTTATTGTGATATTCAGCTTCCATTGCTAGACCGCTGCCTTATATCGGTCTTCTCCAAGCCCAAAGAAAGGCTCAAGTTGCCAGTTTATCAGCAGAAACGCTTTTTAGTGTGATTCTTTCAGTACACTCCTGATTGCTCATGTAAAGAGCCAGTATATCTGTCTGTAAAATAGAGGGCTCACCTCCAGGGACTTAGAGATTCTCAGTTTAGGTCCATATACCCCAATGCCACTACCACTCTGATTTTGATCTCGGTAAACTATACAGGGTTTCCTATCCAATTCTGGAACAAGAAGTCTCTTGCAAAATTTAGATACAGTTGATAATTTTCTAGGAAAAATTAAAAAACTTACAAGCAGTTATGATCACTCTTTATTATATTTAATCGTGTAAGTATTCCATAGAATCAATATTCTAAGATGTTTTATGTCTATAATAGGAGATAAAAGCAAACGTGCATATCTGCCTAATGCAAATTCGAATGAACTGCTATTTTCATAATTGAGGTTTTTTGTTACTGCAAAGTATTTTTTTTTAAATCGAACCCTTCTGAAACTGAAAATTGAAGAAAGAATCATAGAAAATCTTTTTTCTTCTGTCAAAGCCAATTCTGAGCATGAACAATATCATAGAATATCCATTATATGAAACATACGATGAAATGTAATGAATAGTGATTATAAATGCTTGTAAGTTTTTATTTTTTCAGAGAAAAGTATCGACTGTATCGAAATTTTGCAAGAAAACTTTTTCTCAAGAATTGAATGGGAAACCATAAGAGAATTTTATATAATAAAATATCTCACGAAAACAATTTTGAAAAATCATAAGGGGTTGTTATTTTGAACCCCTAACAATAAAGTTATGGAATCAAAAAAGATTTTGTGAATAACATCTACTCAATGAATCATATTATGTATAGTTTTATGACAAAGTGTTTTTAGGACCTCTAAAAAATTTGAAACTGTCAACTCGTCTTCGCATTCCAAAGGGAGGTCGATTTCGAAAAAAAAATTATATGAAATACCCCTGCTCATCTTCATTTCCCTAAGACCCTCGCATTTGTTTACAGACATCCTGTATAAATGAATTCACGGAACTAATAACACTAGGACGGTCAGCTATAACCTTTCCAAAGGGTGTTTCGAAATCGAAAATAGTTAGCCTCACATCCAATGGTTTTGCCATCCCGTTACGGGATGTTCTTATTGCTTGCAGCAGGCTACATTTCCTCACATGTAGAAGTAAGAGAGTCAGATCAAGTATACCTTACCCCAAGCGCTGCTGTAGAAGCTGTGGCCATACTGTAGATACATAAATGGCGCCGACAAAATCCAGAATTAATCCTTCAGCTTGTTCACAATAAAAAATTGGGATTTATCCATTCCAATTTTCTACATTGGGTTAAAAAGCACAGATGTTTTGTTCTGATAGTTTTCAGTTCATTATTCAAATTTAATACAGAACTAGGTATTCTATGTTCTTAATGTTCGACCTTAAGGCCATTTATGTACCTATCATGTAAATGTGTAAATAAGGATACAATGATCATTCGCGCAAAATATGTAGGATCTACCTACCGCACACTGTGATATTATTATATGGTCATTTTCAAGAAACACTAAGTTTAGCGAAATGAAATAAATATTTCGCAATTATCCTTGAATCTATTCATACAACTATTCCCTGAATGAATTTTGAATATTCATCTTCCACGTAGACGAATGGTAAAATCCATTCAATATTCTCCTTGCATGAACGTATTAATCACGTAAAATATACAAGCAGTCGAGCTGAGTCAACAAATCATTCGAATTAAAGGTCAGCATTTGTCTCCACTTGAATAACAACAGCGTAAATCGATAAATGGTTATTGTGCTGTGGACAAAGCTAGGTATTTCGATCTCGGAAAACCCTTTCATGTTTCTGAACTATCCAATTTCTGCAGGACAAAGCGGTTAATCAATAAGGGTTTTCCATTCATAGGCACTTCATGCTGAGATTTTAAATGTTTAATTGTTTCGGTCTACTGGAAATTCGTGAAGTTTAAAATATGTGTTACCTGCACTCTGCAGTATTCCTCATAGGTATTAGTTTCTGCATTTATATCTTTGATAATTATTGTTCATGACTATGAGACTTTTTCATTAATTTCGAATTTAAATTTTATATTCAGGGTGGAATAGAGCTGTCTAAATATTTCCGACCCAGTATAAGGGATCTGCAGACAGTTCTTTGAACATCTAAGGTGCTGAAACATCATCTAGACAAGCCCTTCTGGTTTTCGAAAAGCTTCCCTCGAAGTATGAATTTGACTGGTAATTTTGAGACACAAAAGCTGGTATTCTAGTATTGATTGTCCTTATTTCTGGGCAGTTCATTATAAGGTGTATAACACATTTCCAGATAAAAAACTTGAGTGATTTTGATGTCTCGACGTGTTTCGAGCTATAAGAAGCTCATTCTCAGGAGGAACAAAACACGAAAGAGAAGCTGAAAACAGAAAATTCATAGAGAAACGAGAGCTAATTCAAATAAAAAACTTCAATAATTAAATTTTAAAAAATTACCTAACTTTAAAAAACAGAGACAAAGGAGAAAAAGTTGAAACGAATAAATGGATATAAAAACAGTTGATTTTAAGCCAGTTTTTGACAAAATAATCAAAAATGATAAATACAAAACCAGTGACGTGACAAATCGAAAAATTGGAAAAATTCAAAAAAGGCAGAATGTCACCAGATTACCTGTAAGTTTATTCTGATGACATTCTGCCTTTTTCAATTTTTTTCAATTTTTCTATTTTCTATATATGTCTTTGTCTTTGTTTTCACGAAGTATTTAAAAATTTAAATTTAATTATTGATGTTTGATTTTGATGTTGTTTCTCCATGAGTTTTCTGTTTTTAGCTTCACTTTCGGGTTTTTCCTTCTGGAGATGAGCTTCTTATAACTCGAAACATGTTGAGACATTGAAACCACTCAAGTTTTCAATCTAGGAAAATGTTCCATTCACGTTATAACAAAGTGGAGATTTATCTTTTTTTCTAGTGGTTTTGATGTTTCTGGTGTTTTGTTCATTCAAAGGCAATTCAACATGACAAATAATATGATGAGAAGAAAAATAAATATTTGTTTTTATTAGAAAATACCTTCCATTTGAATATTTAAGCTTTTTATTCAAACAAATCCTAGCTCCCAATAACTACACATGAGAAGACAGAGTTTTCCACTGAGGTTGATTTTTATGTTCTCTCTCATGATACGCAGAAAGGTATACCTATGATGAGTAATAAACAAAATAATTCGGGAACTGATATGACACATGGAAATCAAAAATACATAAAAGTTTTTATGCAGAAGTTTTTTTATTTTTCACGTCGAAATACGTCTTAGGAAGTCAATAAATATTTTGGATATGAGAGGCAAATTCATAGAGCATTTGCTCTTTTGATTATTACGATTTCGTAATACCCGAAAAAAAAAACACAGAATGTTCCTTTCAGAATTTACCTGGTATTTTATTTGAAATCTGCATGACCACAAATATACAAACGGGAACGAGAGATTCCTTAAGTAATTAATAAAAGGAGACATTTAATAAGATTTTTTAGGCTCTTTCTTCCCTAATACTAATTGCATTTCCTTATGGTTTCCATATCATTTATCATTATTGCAGTTCTCTTCCTCCTATTTGTTTCAAGAATCCTCCTCAGGTATTTCATTTAGATTTTACTATGGAATAATATTTGAGTACTTATGTAAGCTAACATTTATTTTCTGGATCTACCCAGCTCTGTGGTAATTCTTCTCAACAGCAGTCTAGTGTGATTATTTTACTAACCATTCTGTCATATAAATTTTTTGTATGTAGAAAAAAACTCCCTCTTAATTACGAACAAATCCCAAACGTTTAAGTTCTAGATCATACAGCATTTAAAGAAAACATTCGATTATATTCATCATTCTACTGTAATTGCGATTAATGAAATTTACGTCACATATTCGAGATAAGTACGATGGTCGAACATGTAAATTTTTTCCTCCGCCTTAAAATATATTTTAGGACATTCTGTATAAAGGTGCACAACCGGGTTTTTCTCGCCATTGTCAGTTGAATCCTGTTCTTGGCACTATGACTTATACTTCATTTTAAAATATTCTACTCACGATTTTATTGTTCAGATGTAGAAGCTCCTTTTCTGTCAATCTTCGCCTAGCATTTTCCTTCTTTTTTCTTTTGTATTGATTATACTTGTAAAAAAGGTACATTCCAGGGAGGGCTAGGACCACGAAGGGTTTCATCAGGGGATTCGTTGACGGTCCTTGCGGCATTGTTATTTGTTAGAAGTATACTGAAAAAAAATCATAGAGTTAAGTAACATATTGCTAAAAACCAAGAGTAATTTTCAATTTCATGATCATCATAATCTAATGAAAAAATTCAGAAAGCCCTAACGACGGGCCAGGAAGATTTGGGTGGTTTTTCATATTGGGAAAACGATTTTTCAAATCTTGAAGGTTAGATCCTAAGAACAAAAGAGTTGAATTCCCAAATGGAAAAAATGAATCCGCTAGCTCCCAGGATATTAAAATTTGAATTATCGTTTTTCAAATATGAACAAGCACACAAATTTTTCGGCCTCTACTTCAATCAGTCGAACAAAAAAAATTTAAGAAGTAAAATGGGAATCAATTAATTTCACCGTGCATGGATTCGAATAAACCTTAATATGTCTCTTAGCTATTGGATCGATAGTTAATAGGAAATATTCCCTCAATAATAGTTCCTGTATTAATATCGTCGGCTAACTGTCAAAACCAGATATGTAACATTCTGTTAGTATTGTGCACTTAACTTTTTTGAGCTGTTCAGTTTCCAGCGAATTGAATTATTTCCAAAACAAGCCTTCAAGATTTAGCTGTTTTCTGCTGTACAACAGGTATCTTTTATGCAGTACATTTATATATCGATTATGGTTGGGAAAATGCACTTAACGCAAAAATGGTAAAAATGTACTTATCTTGTTTTGGCAGTAAACCAACGATATGCACTTAATTTAAACAAGAAAGTAGAGTTCGTAGACGAATAGAATGAAACCAAATGCTCTCAAGATGTTCAAATTTCAAGTATCGTCTTTTCACTATGAACTTCAAAAGCCTGATGTCCTGGGTCGTTTATGCATGGTGTTATATCATTTGTACCGGGTGTCCTGAATTTGTTGTCTAGTGAGGGGATCTTAGAAACCCGATGAGTTAGAACAAAATGTAATAAAGAAGATTAATTACTTCAATGAATTCTACTGAAAAAAGTGCCTGTATAATGTTTTAGTTTCATGTTTATAACTTCAGTATTAAAGAAGTTATGAGAACTTTTCATTTGACGCCATTTTCCAATATTCTCTAATGGCTCGAAAACGGTTTGACTTGGAAGGTTGCGGTTTTCACCACAAAAATTCTGCCAAAAATCAAGCCTGAAAATGTGCCACTCATTTTGTTCTAGCTCATCGGGTTTCTGGAGATCCCCTTACTGGACAACGAATTTTTGACACCCGTACAAAATTTTCACCATTTTCGTGAAAAGTTTGGATTTTCATTTTGGGGAAAATCTTACTTGTCAAGAGTCAAAAGACCAAGTTTGAGTGATAGCACTCTATGTCTATTATACAGGGTGTTTCATTGGGAAACATAAATACTTCACAGGTGCATAGGTGCCACCAAGGCGGTTCTGGAAATACCCCATTTATTGGGTCTTACTGTCTTCGTAGCCGAGATACAGGGTGTTTTATGAATTTTGCCCGTTTCTTTCTGAGGCCATATCTAACGAACCACCCGGTATATTCTCTTCATTTTGGCGAATATATTCCTAATTGAGAGCCCAAACGTATCATGCAATAACCGCCTTGAAAATTCAGGTTAACAAAAAATTATGAATCGTTTGAATCCTCGAAACAACACCTTGTACATCGGAATTTTGAAAATCTGTTTTGATATTCGAAAACACCACTAAAAACTTGACTGATACGTATACTTCACATTTTCGCGCAGAAAGTTCTACTGCACAAATTTTCAACGTAAATGTGAAGTTTTTTAGAACTTTGATACCTACCCAAAAGTGGTTTGTAGGGACTTTCAACAATGAATTATCAACAATATTGAATCCATTTTTATTGCAACATTACTTTGTAAATCATTTTCACATTGGTTTTTCTTTTCATAGCTGTTTCACATTTCAGTTTTTATTTTGAGTTACTCTCTCGTTGTTTCTCGTTACTGCGCAATTTTTCAACGTAAACTTGAAGTTTTCAAGAATTTGGTTTGCTGGAAGTGATTCAAAGTAACTTTTAGTGATGAATCTATGAGCTAGTTATTGAGAGCATAATCATTTTTTGTGTGTAACTGTAAAGCCCAAACGTATCATGCAATAACCACCTTGAAAATCCAGGTCCAGGTTAACAAAAAATTATAAATCGTTTGAATCAAAGTAGGTGTTTATGATAATAAAATATTAGGACCCTATTTTCAACCTGCACGTTTAACTGCCGAAGTATACCTGGAATTTCTGGAAAATGTGTTATCAGTTTTGCTACATGATGAGAATCTGAACACTGCTGACATGTTCTTTCAGCACGGTGGTGCATCGCTACATTACAGGCTTAACGTTCGGGACTTTTTAAATAACACTATCGGTAATTCATGGATTGGTCGAGGAGGCCCTCATAATAGGACTTCAAAATATTCAGATCAAAATGAAGGACATTTCGAGCAGTTTTTGTGGTAATTTTTCTAATTATTTTAATAGTAATTTTTTTCGTTCATAGTTATTCAAAATATACGATATCAACCTGATACAAGTCAATCCTCAATAAATGAAAACCAATGTGAAAATGAATTACAAAGTAATGTTGAGATTATTATGTTCTATGGATTCAATATTGTTGATAATCTATTGTTAAAAATTACTTCAAACCACTTTCGGGTATCCAAGTTCTTAAAAACTTCACTTTTACGTTGAAAATTTATGCGGTAAAACTGTGTGCACGAGAATTTTAAGTAAACGTCTCAGTTTAGTTTTAGTGGTATTTTCGAATATTAAAACAGATTTTCAAAATTCTGATGTACAGGTTGTTTCGAGAATTCAAACGATTCCTAATTTGTTGTTAACCCGGACCTGGATTTTCAAGGAGAGTATTGCATGATACGTTTGGGCTTTACACACAAAAAATGACTATGTTCTTAATAAATAACTCATAGATTTATCACTAAAATTACTTTAAACCACTTCCAGCAAACCAAATTCTCAAAAACTTCACTTTTACGTTGAAAATTCGTGCAGTAATAAGAAACGACGAGAGAGTAACTCAAAAATAAAAACTGAAATGGTATACAGCTATAAAAAGGAAAACCAATGTGAAAATGAATTACAAAGTAATGTTGCAAGAATTATGGATTCGATATTGTTGATAATTCATAGTAAGAAGTCACTTCAAACCACTTTCGGGTATCCAAGTTCTCAAAAACTCCACTTTCACGTTGAAAATTTCTGCAGTAAAACTGTCTGCTCGAAAATTGAAGTGAATGTCTCAGTTTAGTTTATAGTGGTGTTTTCGAACAGATTTTCACGATTCCGATGTACAGGGTGTTGTTTCGAGGATTCAAACGATCCGTAATTTTTCGTTAACCCGGATCTGAATTTTCAAGGCGGTTATTGCATGATGCGTTTGGTCTCTCAATTAGGAATATATTTGCCAAATATGAAGAAAATATACCAGGTGGTTCATTAGATATGGCCGTAGAAAGAAACGGGCAATATTCATAAAACACCCTGTATCTCGTCTACAAGGACAGTAAGACCCAATAAAGTAGGTATCTCCACAACCGCCTTGGTGCCACGTATGCACCTGTGAAGTATTTCCGTTTCCCAACGAAACACCCTGTACTGCAATAAAAACTTACATCATTCATCATGATACAGTTTCACCAGTAATTAAGTAAAGCAGGGTGAAAGCCTGGTAAATATATGTTCCTAGTGATACACTTTGGACCAAAAACAATTTTTCGAATTTCGGACTCGAATTCAAGTGGCTAATTCAGTCCCGAATCGAGTCGAATTAAATTTTCATGAAATATATACTTCATCTTGCATCCTGCGCCGATACTGTCTATAGCGTGATTCTAAACCCTAAACAATCTAAACCTAAAAAAATTCAGACAGAAATTATCCTGGAAGTATTGTAACCCATATTTCGTGTGTTTTATGAATCAGAAATGCTGCTAGACATATCATCATCGAATTTTTCGGTTGAAATTTGATTTTATCGTTGGAAGAATAAGAACACACTTCCGCTCAACTAATCTATAAAGTTATTGAAAACTTATCGTAAAATTTTTCCTTTCAACATTCAGGAAAGTGTTATTTCCAGTTGATTTTACTGGACAATTCATTCGAAAAATTGTTTGAGTACCGAACATATAATCAGCCTAGCGAGAGATGTTATGATAAAAATGTAAGGATCGAGAAGTACTTTAACTCGACGCTATGGAAGAACTTAAGGTGGGAATAGAAATACACTACCCAAAACTTCAAAGTAAATAACGTCAAACGGTATACAGATAGTTCTAAAACCACAATAGGGTTATACAGGCCACGAACAGAGTGTACACTACCGTTAGGTTTTTTTGAAGTGTTTTAGGCAAAAATACAATCGTAAGATGCATAAATAGAAACCTGAAATGAAACTCTGAAGGGTGTGATAGAGTGATCCATTTGGATAGTGAAGGTGCTATGAGAACACTAAAGTCACTAAACTCCTAGAGTCATCCACTCAAAGCTGATATTCAAGTGCAGATAAAAACTCATTAAAGTAAGAAGAACAACATGGTATCATCACTCTAGGTCTAGGTTCTAAGTCACTCGGTAACCAAAAGAAAAGGCTAACATAGTAGCAAGAAAAGAAGCAAAAACGCCATTAGCTGACCCTTATATGATAAGACAATTATTGTCGTTATTAAAATTACCCTGTATAATTTGAAGAGTTATGTTTTGGTCACCGATAAGGCTCTAAGGCTCTAGTATTACATTTGTATTTTATTCATTTTGTTAATCGATTGTTCACTTTCCTGACTTCGATGATTTTTTGACAGTGTATATCATTTTTTTTCTATTCGACACATTGTAACTGAAATAAGAAGTAGGTAAATCTGTAAGATATTCAATTATAGTTAACGAAAAATAATTTGAAGAGGTAACGGAAGAACATTGTATGACTTCTCGTTCTCACAAAAAATTTTCAATTAAAGCCCCTACCTAATTCAATTCCTCTATTTTGATGTTCATAAAACTCAATCGTGTTTTCAGCGAATGTCAGAAAGTCACAAAGACATAAATAAGGTAGGTGAAACATTCTAATTTTGGGATTGGAATAACAAAAAAGTAATCCGAACTAGATATAGCAGGCTCTCTGTGTATTTATTTCCCTAATCAAATCGAATCAAATCAAATTTATTCATCACCAATTTTCTATATAAAATTACAATGTTACATACATACTTCCGTTTACCTATTATTATATTTATAATGATATAATTACACAAAAACAGCATTTGTCACTGGCAAACGTTTCACACTAGACATGGAGAGTTCCTAGTCTGTGTCGTGAAACATCTACCATTCGGAACTGAGGATGCAAGTAAATACAGAAACAATAAAAAACAACATGTCAAAGCAAAATGGGCAAACGGAAACATCAGAGAGCCAGGGAGATGAAGCATTATGCGGAAGGTCATGAAAACCTCGAACTTAACTATCGCCGAAAACAAAATCAATGTTATCTCATTAAACCATAAAAAGTTTCGTGGTATTCTTGGACATATGTTTTACTGAGCAAACGATAACAAGCAAAACAAAATCCGTTGAACAAACTTCCGTTCGCTTACGTCAGTGTAACATATTTGCCATCTTATCTCTACCAAGTTAACATAGAACACAAAAACACTTCAAGCACATACTGAGATTGCTTTTACAAAATTACTCATTTTCCGGACCAAAATAAACTCACTTCGACCTGCGTTAATGAACCATAATCGAATCCCGATACAATGAATTGAATCAATACAGGTCAGTGTGAACCAGAGGCGGCTGGTGAAGGAAGGCTGCAGGATGACGCCCGCCCTATAAAAATGGCGGTAACTTTCATACCATTGATCTCGCCTTACTCCTGAGCAAACCTTCATCTTTCGGCTTCACTCATTCTTCCTTAAAACTAATGAATTCATATTTGAAGGGAAGAAAAAATTACGTATTTTATAATGGTTTCAAGTCTTTTGAGTATGAGCTCAGAACTGGCGTTCCCCAGGAGTCTAATCTGGGTCCCCTATTGTACATCGTTTTTATAAACGACCTAATGTGCTCACTTGGTTGCAATGCTTCAGCCTATGTGGATGATTTGAAACTCTTCTTGAGAATATGTCACATTGCTGATATTTTGGTTCAGTCATGTCTGGAGTTTGTACACGATTGGTGCCTGAAAAATGGTCTCATTTTGAATTTGAAAAAGTGCTTTAAGGTGGCGTACCCGAGATAGCCTCAGCCTTTCACCTTTGATTACCATGTAGGTGAGCATTTGATTACATCTGGCGACCGCATTCGTGACCTAGCAGTCTTTTTCGACAGTGAATTAAGTTTAATTCCACTTCTTGTAGGTCACTGAGGTTCATGTTCCGGTCCTTCAGGGAATTCGATGATTTATCTGCTCTTAGAAGCGTTTACTTTTTGCTTGTGGTAAGTAAATTAGAATATGCCAAGTTGATTTGGTTTCCAATATATGGTCCCCATCTTGCACCAGTCGAGCGAATTCAGAGGAAATTTTTGAAATACATCTTGTTCAGCAGGACAGGAAGGTATCCCGAGCGTGATGCTGACCTTTCCGGTATCATGACAATGACAACCTCCCAAGCGCGCCAGAGTCTACACAGCGCAAAGTTCATCTATAATAGTCCGAGATCTGTTACGAATTTTAGGGTAGGTATTTGAGGCAAGCTGAAAACTTGTCAGATACCTCTCCTATTATATCCCAACTCGGGATTGCAGACCTGGCTGGTGAGTAGCGGGGCTAAATCAACCCCTACATTTAAAAAAAAATATTTAATATTTTTTTTTCCCAAAAATATATTTGAGGCAATACGCAATTTATATATGTTGCAGTGGTATGCTTTATAAATACTAAAAAAAATAAGCCAGATAATTTAATCGGAGTTTTAACATTGCCAGACGCGTGCAAAAATATTTTGCAAAAAATGTTTTCGAGGCAGCTTGAAATTTTAATGGAGTGTTATTTATAACTTAAAAATAAGATTCCCAAAAAGACAGATCATTTCGGTAGGGCTTTCTATCTGAAAAAAAAATATAAATTTTTAAAAATGTAGGGGCTGATTTAGCCCCGCTACTCACCAGCCAGGTCTGCAATCCCGAGTTGGGATATAATAGGAGAGGTATCTGACAAGTTTTCAGCTTGCCTCAAATACCTACCCTAAAATTCGTGCCAGCTCTCCTACTATAAGCTCCTCAGCGGAAAGATTGACTGCTCTTTCCTGCTCTCACGATTTAATCTCCTTGTACCAAGAATGGTGACCAGGCTACCGCTGGCGTTCGTCCTGCCTACTCCTCGTACCAACATACCTACTCCAACGAGCACCTGTATATCGATCATGTGATAGTACTAATAAACTTAATTACGATGTGTTTTCATAGTTTTTTGAGTTCCAGGCTGTTTCTTGGTGGCAATGTTAATACGGAAATGTTTTCTTTCGTTATAGTTATCGGTGTATTACTTTAATGTTACCCTGTAATGGGGAATTCGAATTCCCTGTTTATAAATTATTATTATTATAATTATTAAATCATTATTATTATAAGGACATTGTTAAAAGTCTTGGTTCTCTCTATCAACTATTCAACTTGTTGAATGTAACATGATCGTTTCTTGTTTGTGGATATGATCCATTTTCACTATTTAATAATTTTAATGAAAACAATAGATTAGATTAGATTATAGGAGGGTCGACAAGGCCCCGTGCATTTCAACAGTCAGGTGCAAGGCCTCGATGAACTTTAGGCGATTTCGGAAACTAACTCGATCTGTTGGGTCACGAGACGGATCTACTAGGTTTAAGCTTAGACTATAATATCTAAGTCAGGGTTTAAGTTTTGAAGTGACAGTAGTATCAATAACATTATCAAATATGTTATGGATTTATTTTTTCAGTCCCAGCTTATTTTCGGATTGTCTCTATCTTTGCTTGTATTTATTGGCTCTTGTAAAATATTTCTTATAATTTCTGGTGTGCCCTTCCGTGTTTAATGTTATTTTTGAGTACCAATGTTAAAGAGGTAATGAATTTGTTTATTCAGTTCCAGTTTATTTTCGGATTGTTGCTAGCTTTGTCTACATTTATTGGCTTTTGTAAAATCTCTCTTATAATTTCTGGTATGCCATCCCATCTTTAAGGTTATCTTTGAGTAACTATGTTTAAGAAGTTAAGAAGGCTGTAGCTAAGCGCAGAAAGATCTACATACAAAGTTACCAAGAAGTTGGATTACATTATTTTCTTAGCTCATAAAACCACAAATTTCATATTCAGCCGAATTCTCTTCTCTTTGCATAATTATTAGGACTAGAATATATGGAATTACTAAGAAAAGAGTAGAAGACTTTTTGCTGCCTTTTTCAATACAAAATTAAACTACAGTGCGCATGCGGTGACCCTGCCCTATGTTCGAGTAAGTTTCCGAAAATGCCTTTTACTACTTTCCAGGGTGCTGCACCCATTACTCGTTCCGATTTTGCATAGCAGGTGTTCACCTGTCTCAGTGGCTGTAATGTTCTTTAGATGTCGCAATTTTTCTTAAGTGGATGAATTTCAATATCACTGCAAGGCACATTGAAATGTAGAATCATGAAAACTGGAGTCAATATTTCGAAAATCATAAGAATAACCGAAGTTAATGTTTGTGAACAGCAGGAGAGGAATATAAACAAAAAAATATTTTCCGTGTATTTGCCTTTGTTTTCATGTGATAGGGTCCATCTAGGTATAAGATTTATTGATCTAAGGTAGTGACTGATATTTGTATTCTTAGTTTTCTTTATATGTGGTATGCACTCGAGGGCATATATCTGTCTTATATTATAAGGTTGTTGCAAATAGTTTCTCCGTACTAAGTATAATTTTTTTAGCTTAAGTATGGACTTTTGAATCATTTGTAAATCTTCTTAGAATTGTCAAACAGACCATCTACAAAGGTATACTGTATCTCAGCACCGAGAGGATTAAAAACTCATCTTATTCATTCTTGTATTATTGTATCAGCACTTCCCTTACAAAAGTATCACCAACCACCACTAAAGTAAACACATTTCTCGACGCATACAAGCTAATCATCTGAGATAAACCACAGAGAACCAAATGACAACCTACAACATTCTGCAGACATTGTTGTTTAAAATTCATCCCGCAGGGCAAACAAGAGAGACCATATCTCATAAAACTGAAAATCTGCCCTGAATAACAAACACATTCGTCTCATCTGGGGTTGTTTTTCTTTCGGCGTTTTCGCTGATTCATTTCCCGTCTGACCCTTTCGACCTGGGAATTCTGTCATTTCATAAACCGGGGGCAGGGCCTGAGCACACCTGGAAGAGCTATTTTTCTGAAGTACCTAAATGAACTTCAATATTCCTGCAAGGCGCAATGAAACGTATAACATCGAAAACTGACGCAAATATCTAGAACACCCAATGTTAAGTAAGATAGGGTTATTTAAGGCATTGCTAAAGGTTCAGGTTTCCTTAAACAATGGTTAAGGTTAGGTTATGTTAATGTTTATGAACGCACTTGGGAGAATAAAAACATAAAGATCTCTTTTCCATTTTTTGCCTTTGTTCGCATCTGGCAAGACTTTGTCGTCTATTGATCTGAAGGGCTAACGATTATTTATATGTAAACTATTTTATATATTTTTGAATTAGCACTTCCCTGAATAAAATTATCACCAACCGCTACTGGTACGAACACAAATTTCACCGCAAACGTGCTAATCATCTGAGATGAACCACTGCAAACTAAATGACCCAGCCTACAACATTCTGCAGACAGTGTCGTACAAATTTCATCCCGCAGGGCAAACAAGAGGGGCCATTTCTCATAAGACCGAAAATCTGACCTGAATAACAAACACATTCGTCTCATCTGGGGTTGTTTTTCCTTTCAGCATTTTCATGGATTCATTTTCGCGTCTGACCTTTCCGACCACAGGATTCTGTCATTTTATAGACCGGAGGGCAGAGCTTGAGCACACCTGGAAGATGTTTTTTCTGAATTAGATGAACTCAAATATTGCTGCAAGGCACAATTAATGTAGAATCACGAAAACTGGAGCATATATCTTGAATACCTGAAGGTAGGTTAGGTTAATGTTTATAAACAGCCATAAGGGAAATACAAACTTAAAGATCTTCTTTTTCAATGTTGCTTCTGTTAACATATGACAGGGCCATCTATGTTTGCTTTTTTTGATAGAATAACGACTATTTTATATTTTCGAAACAGCGCTTTCCTGCACAAACTTTCACCAACCACCAGGTTAGATTAAAGGTTTATGTTTATAAGCAGCAATGGGGGAAATATAAACATAAAGATCTTTTACTGATTTTTGTCTCTGTTGGCATTTGACAAGGCCTATCTTTGTTCCTCATTGATCTGAAGGACTAACGACTCTTTGTACGTAAACTATTTTATATTTTTGAATTAGCGTTTCCCTGAACAAACTCATCACCAAGCGGGACTGGCGTGAACACCAATCTCACCGCATACGTGCTAATCATCTGAGATGAACCACAGAGTAACAAATGACCCGGCCTACAATATTCTGCAGACATTGTGCAACGTCTTGCAAGCTTATCCTCTTTATTTTCTCTTGAAACGCCACTAGTAATCATAGAATGTACATTGACATACGGTCAACTTTATGTCAGGTTATTTCCCTTCTATGATCCTCGAATCTGCGTGATGTGGTAATATTTATTTGACTTCCTTTTCCGGCTTTCTTCTGAAGGAGAAAACATCTATTCTATATATCGTGAAGAATTTTTATCTGAATCCATCGGATGTTTTGTCTGGTATTTCTGAGTTTCAGTTTGCGAGATAAATAATATTTAGCCTCGGTAAGTCATAATTCCTTTAATTCAAGCAGAAAATCTCACTGTGGATTTATTATGGTGATTTGCTGGTTCTGTATTTGTTGCATTGCTTGTTTTCATTTTTTTTATAGAACATGTTCTGTTTTTCGCTTTTCATTTTCCCAGAGTAAAATTCCTTCTCAGGTTTACTAATAATTATTGACATAATGTAAATACCTAACTTTTTTCTCAAGAAACGAGAAGGAGGTCTGTTAAATTGCTGTGCACATTTTCATTAATGTTAATTTCATATAGCTCCTTGGCTTGGGCCACATTCTTTGGCTTGAAGCACATTCCTTGGCTTCGACCACATTTTTCGAACAGAAAAACAAGCATTGGCTGAAGCTTGACTTTGGACTGAAATACAATCATTGGCTGAAGTTAAGTAACTTACATTTGCTTGGAAGTTAACTTATGGTAGAAAGCTGGAAGCATACCTAAAGTCTATCGAAGCCGACTTGAAGGCATATCCCGTTTTCGAGAACATCTGGCACTATAGAAGACAAGATAGTGCATTGGAAGTGGAGCCACAATTTGGACTTTTCTTTTGAAATAAGTAGTTATAAGTTTGTTTAATTTGAGAGATTGTGATTGGAACTATAAATTTAGATTTTTACATCTTGTTTTTTTTTATAATATATTGTTGAAAACTTGACTAGGAATTTTGTCGCTGTGGTAATCAAGCCTTCCCTGAGAAATTAGTATTAGAATCTCATGGTTGAATACCCCTCAGGTAAAGTTAACGTTACAATTGTCCTACAAAATTCATCCCGCAGGGCAAACAAGAGAGACCATATCTCATAAGACCGAAAATCTGTCCTGAATAAGAAACACATTCGTTTCAGCTGGGGTTGTTTCTCCTAAAGCATTTTCGCGGATTCATTTCCCCGTCTAACTTTTCCACCTCAGTATTCTGCCATTTCATCGACCGGAGGACACGGTATGAGCACCTAAAAGATCTCTTTTTCGCAAGTAAATGAACTTCAATATTACTGTTAGACAAAATGAAACCGAATCTCGAAAGCTGACGCAAGTACCTTGAACACCTATGCCCAATTGCACCGTTCGTCTAAGCAACGTTTAAGCCCTTAAGTGACGTTTATTCCATTGATGAAAGGTCATTTCAGGGCTTAAACGTTGCTTAGACGAACGGTGCAATCGGGCACTAAAGTTTGTTAGGTTAAGTTGAAATTTATAAGCAGATGTGGGAAAATTTAAACGTAGAGTTCTTTTTCTCACTTTTGCCTCTATGTTCATTAGTGACCTCTGAGACTTACAATTATTCATATGTGAATTACGTCTTATTTTTGAATCATAGCTTAGACGAACAAAATTATAACTAACCGCAACTGGTATTAACACAAATCTCACCGCATACGTGCAAATTATCTGAGATGAACCACAGAAAACCAAATGAATCAGCCTACAACATTCTACAGACATTTTCGTACAAAATTCATCCCGCATGGTAAACAAGAGAGACCATATCTCATAAGACCGAAAATCTGCCATGAATAACAAACGCATTCGTCTCATCTGGCGTTGTTTTTCCTTCGGCATTTTCGCGTCTGACCTTTCCGACCTCAGGATTCTGTCATTTTATAGACCGGAGGGCAGGGCTTGAGCACACCTGGAAGATGTATTTGCCGAAGGATAAGTTCTGCTGACGTTTCAACGATTGTGGAGGGTTTCGAGTTTGATTTGAGAACTCGGAAATTAGTGCCTGAGGGTGGTTTTAATGGATGGAATTCAGGAAGATAGGGAAATCTGGGGTAGGAAAATATTTTACTTTTGGATTCGCTTTTCCGGCCGTGTTGATTCTAAGCTCAAGTTGTTTGGACCTTGAATTATACTTTTGTCCTTGTCTTTATACTGTTATAATAATCAGAAAACTGGTTGTAGAAATTCGAAATCATTGAAGAGTTTTAACATTCTTGAACTTTCTTAATAGCTGCAGGAAAACGATACTGATTTATTTTCTTTTTGAGATTCATAATTTCAATGCAATAGATTTCAGTAATGAGTAAAAGCTCAGGAGTAAATTGAAAATTTCGAGCCAGCAACATATAGTTTGAAATGTACATTCACTTAATTGAAACAATTGTTTCGTAATCCTGTTATTCATCTTTTCTACTGTTTGAGTGTGTATTTCTTGAAAACGGTTAAATATATCAAAATCGAGCAAGATATCAAATTTTTCGCTTACTAAGGTTTACGAAACAATTTTTTATTTAAACGGATGGAAACTCCTAACTTCTACTCCCCCCTGACATGAAATTTTTACAGATCATGTTGAATGTGTTCAGCGTATACCAAATTTCAAGTCAATAATATCAATAACATTCAATATTGAAATATTGAAAATAAAATTTAAAGAGCCATGACCTGGAACTTTTTAGCGCTCGTTCTTTGGTGGAGCAATAAAACTATATTAACTTGAAATCTATATGGGACTTAAGATTGAAACCAAATATATCGATGCAGAATCTCAGCACAATCGGAATCATATTATGGAAATTATTCAAAAAATGAAATACGTAAAAAATAAATAATTACAAGAATTAAATTCTATGGTTTTGCTGGTGCAATACTCTCAGAATTTTACATGTATATTAGTTTTGATACAAACAATAAATTTCATTTGAATCGGTTATTCTGTTATAGAAATATAGAGATTCTTTTTTTCAGTGTTCCAATTGAATTTTCTATGGTTCTGTTGACACTAAGGCCTCAAAATTTTGCATGAAAATTCAGTAAAACAGTCTTCATGTAATGTAATAACCGAAAAGAGAATAGGTCTTCATCCAACAAAAGACCATTAAAGTTAGCAGAGAAAGCATTCTACATTTCCTGAATTCAACATTCCACTAAAACGACAAAATCACGGATCTTACCTCTTACGGCTCCTACATGCACCTTTTACAGACCAATTTACCGTTCGATATAATCGCTGACGTTACAACTTCCTCCTTTTTGTCAAAACGTATATGAAAATCGAATACGTAATTGGAAAACCTATAAATAAAACCCCGAATTCGCAGATATGCATGTTTTCTAGGAAGGGTGGTCGAAGCGTGACTCCATGGGATTTACGCTTTAGGATCAGGCTCATACGGGGAGGAAATATTGGAAAATCATGTAAAATGAAATGACGTAGTATGCGTCGTCATACGCCGATGGAGAACGCTCTGGGGATATTGGCTGAGAGCTCATGCGTGCGGCTTTTTCCAACGTGCTTTACGGTGGAATTTGCACGCATACGGTATAATAATGTCGTGATAATGAATTTACAATGCTACTGCTTTTACCTAGCATTTTAGGCTCATTTTTTTCTTTCAGTGCATGCCTGCTTTAATATGGTTTGTGGGGAAAACATAACATGAATACTGAACAACTGTAAATCGCCTACTAAAGGGTTTTCCAATAGGAAGTGTTATTTTGAATAGCCAGCTATTTCTGTAGATGTTACGTTTGACGCTGTAATTTTTTGACAGTTGACAAGTAGAAACTACGCCATTAATAAAAATGGAAGGAAACACGCTTCAAGAATGCATTAAAATTTTCAAAATTCACTATAAAAATGATGAAAATTTGGCAGAGTCGTCGTGAAGCACCTTGTCGGACCGCAATAAAGAAACTAGGAAAAAAATTCGAGCTGTTGGGACAAGTTAGTGATGTGAAGAATAAAACCCGTGCACGTCGCTTAAGAACTACCGAGAATATAGCTGCTGTAGCCGAAAGTGTTGAAGAAAACCCAGGTTTGTCCATTCCTCGTCGTTCTTTGGAATTCGGCATTCCGCAAACTTCATTTCACCGTATTTTGCATAAAGATCTGGGTTTAAGGCTCATAAAGTTCAGTTAACACAAGAACTCAAGCCTTTTGCGGGAAAAGTTTCTGGACCGTGTTATCTCTCGAAGAGGTTATCACAATTGTCCACTGAGATCTTGTGATTTAACACCTTGCGACTTCTTCTTTGGGGCCACGTGAAACAGAAGGTCTACGCCAATAGCCCAGCGTCGATTCAAGACCTCAAAGATGGAATTCGTGAGACTATCGAGGACATAGGGCAGCCACTTTGCGATTTGGTTATGGAAAATTTCATTAAAAGGGTATGGTCCTGTAAGCGTAGTCTTGGTGGTCATTTGCCTGATGTTATTTTCCACTATTAACGGCATAGATTCTTCTTTATAATGAAATAAACATACGATCAGTTATATTGAAAAATGGTATTTTTCTTTGAATATTGAAACAACACCTCTCATTGGTAAACCCTTCATTTCTCCAAAATGATTCACGCTGGCGCTAGAGAATAACTTCAAATTGTCAGAGTTGAAAACGAAGGGTATTACCATCGATGTATTTTACCTGAACCATCTCCGATTAAATTGTTCTGATTGGAAGCAATATCAAAAAAAAAGCCGAAATGTTGAGAAAACTAGCCGATGCCGTCGAAAAAGTGGGTTCAGAAATGAACATCGCTAAGACCAAGTTTTTGAGTAATGAAACAAGAGACATTAAAAACACAATACAAAGCTCGAAAACGTAGCAGAATATCAGTCTTCATTCACACAAGGAACTTCACTCTAATCTGATTTCCTGTTATGGAAACATAAAGATTCTTTCTTTCAACATTCCAATTGAATTTTTTATGCTTCTGTTAACACCATGGCCACAAAATTTTGCATGAACATTCAGTATATCAACCTTCATTCGCAAAATGAATTTTTCTCAAATCGAATATTTTTTATGGAAATATAAAGTTTTTTCTTTTCAATATTTCAACTGAATTTTCTATGGTTTTGTGTACACTACGACCACGAAATTTGCATGAGACTGATTATGAGCTACTTGCATGTGGCTACACTATTTCATTTCGTTTGGTTTTGTTTTGTCTGAGATATTGAGGAACAAAAGTTTTGAATTGCCACATTTTTTGGAACACTCTGTACGATTTGGCTGGTTAACGAACTCAACTGAGGCACGAACAGAATTGAATTTGGCCACGAATTCATCATCAGGGAGTCGAACCCTATCGTTTGAGACCACTTTCGGCTCAAAATTAGAAACTTACAGACATTTGGGCAAACATATATAGCATTCGTAGAACGAGCGCACAAAATGAAAATTGTGATGTCAGCGACTCTATTAATCGGTAATGGTTGCAGGTAGATGATAAGATACGTGATTTTGTCGGTTTATCAGTTGAATTCGAAATTCAGGAAAAGGAAAGAGGTTTTTCTGCTGATTTTAATGGTCCCCTGTTGGATGGAGACCGCCTTCCTTTTCTGTTATTACATTCATATTATAACATATGCTTTACTGTGCAATTTTCCAGCATATCATAAAACGTTGCTATGGAAAATGATTGCTATGAGTATGATGGGACAAAAAGAGAGAAGTTGTGATGTCAGCGACTATATCGAACCGAAAATTGGATGGAGTAAAATGCCGGAAGGTGTATACGTGATTTTTGTCGTTGGGTTAAATTTTAAATTCCGTAGTATGAGGGCGCTTTCTTGCTGGCCCTGAAGGTTATTATTAGGGAGTATGGGTTTGCCTATTGCTCATCATATTTTTACATATTTTATGTGTATTCTCTCATACCTTTTATTCTGGGAAGTTTTTTGTCATTCGTTTCGAAACTATCACAAAAATGTTCGAAACTGTATAAAATTTCTCAGCCATTTTGTTTCCATCTCTTATTTTTTCAACTTAAACTGATTCATATAAAACAATTTTTTTTCGGAATATACATAAATATATTTCATTTTTGAAAAACTGACATAAGGTTGGTTGAAACTATGTTCACAATCAAATGAGGATTTCATTGAAATTTTTACACATCTTCAATATCATAGTCAAGACCAGGACGAATATCACGATTCTGAAGTTAACAAAATCGGACCTATTTTTCCAATGGTTTTTGATGATGAAATATTAATAATTATGAACACGCTTTCTCCTCAGTAAAAATTTCTTTTCGAATGACAATTCAACTTTTGTGCTAGCTGTTCATTCTCCGCTATAATAGCATGGCTAACCTGATAAAAACGAAATAGTCTGAAAATTCCGAACCTAAATTTGCTCTATTTCGTAGCTGCTCGTGATCAAATTCCAATGTAGATTTATGAAAAATATCAATTCATCTTGAATCGAAATAATAACGAAAAAATGGACTTCCTTCTTCAATACATTTGACACATCGCTTTCGTACTGAATCTACAACTCTACAAAGTTCATGGAGTTTCTGACGCATTTCTGCACAACACAATTTTATTCTGTTGATGAGATCCTTTCAAGTCTGAAAGCGATTTAAATATAGTTTCTCTTTCAAAGTATTCAAGACCTAAAAATCCAAAGGCGTGAGATATCGCAACATTTTCATTGAATATATCTTGCCATTCCGACTACTATGTGCTGGGCAGCCATTCATTTCAAACACTACATTTTCCCTGTGAGACAGGTGCATTTCATCGAATATGTCTGTCAAGTTGCTCTGGATTAATCTGATGAATTCTTCAGCATCAAAGTGATCGTATATCGTAAGTATAACTGGTCCGAAGAGTTCTTCTCTCATGACTGCCAACCTCATGTTGAATCATGTTGGAAATTAGAGCTATAGTCGCATGATGGTTTTTTCTCTGTCATACATGATTGTTTCATGAATTTGTCACACCTGGTTTCGTGAAAGTGATCACATCAGTCCTCAAATATCCGATGGCCCCCACTCTCCTGAATTATTCTGGAACCCACTACAAAATGTAAGTCTGGTCTCAAATAACAGATGAATTGATGATTTCCATAAAATTACACCAAGATTCAATCACGAAGAGCTTCAAAATAGAGCAAATTTAGGTTCGGAATGTTAGCCATGATATTATAGCGGATAATGTGCAGCTAGCACAAAAATTGATATGTTATTCGAAAGTAGACTAAATGAGGTATTTTTCACTGAGGGGAAAACGTGTGCATAATTATCAATATTCATCGAAAAAACCATTGGAAAAATGGGACTGATTTTGCTAACTTCAGAATCGTGATATTCTTCTCTTTACCACGCCTGCAATACGAGTGATTTCTGCACACAGACTCTCTCATCTTGTAGCAAATTTATTGGCCTTTTCGAATATGTGATCGAATTTGATGAGACTACAAGGAAAACTGAATAATGATCTTTTAGAGAAAAATTTTAATTTTTCGTGAAATCAAAAAATGTTAAATTGAAGAATAACCGTCAACATTTCCACCATGTGTTATATGACATATCTTGTTGCAAATCACTTGTATAATCACCTTTCGAAGTCTGTCCCCTTTAAAAGTAGACTAATGCAATTTAGACACACAGTACTGAAAGCCACATTCAGGTATAGAAGGGGATTGATTATTTGAGAACGTCTGAAAAGTCAGTACCTAATTGTTTCAATCTTATCTCAATGACAACACAATCATCCAACATTGCGTAAGGTACATGTATTGTTGATCTGAGTACCTACATACAGAGTGGAATCAAAATTGTGTATTATTCTCAAGAAGTACTACACAAAAATATGTGTGTCCACTCATATTGCCTACTTCTAACCCAAAATATTTGAATTTGAAATAGAAATTGTATGGACGCATCCACCATTTTGCAACTCCTTGTCAAAATTTCCGAAGAGATTGTAAAGTAATTACTGATCGGAATTTCAATTTGTCCATCTGAATCATATACCTGGTGAAATTGCTGTACTGAGAAAGTGACTATAATATAATGTTTGCCGCAATGAACTTGTATATTATTTTATTTTAGCCAACATCAGGTGACTGTTTGTTTCATATCAATGACAAATATTAACTGTAACGATATCATCCCATCTTTCAGATGGCTATGACTCCAAAGTTTTCAGTCGACCCAACTGATATTTTTGTATCTTTAGGCTCAGATCCTAAAACTTGATTTTCATTAGCCACTGTGACATACCTAGTATTTTCAGCCTTACTCACAATTAAACGTAATATCAAAGTTGTTTTTCGATCATGTTTTGTAGTACCTTTCAATTATCGAAAAAGTTATCACCCAGTCTCTTCAAACGTGCGTCTCTCATAACAGATGGAATAACCGATCCAAATCAAAAAAAGAAACAAAAATATTCACCATATTCAACCATTTGTTTCTGGAATATCCTCAAGATTTTCTTTTATGTGAAGAGACTTGGCTGACTTTTGTTGGTGTATCTTGAAAGAAAATTTTTAACATGGCAGTGAAAACCTTCTTGATTTTATTTGTGCAAAAATTAAATTAGGAACATGTGCCGATACGAAAAATGATAACCTCGACTAGTAACGAATGTTACCATTGAAATTTAACCTGAATAATTTCCTCAAATACTTTAGGGAATGTTAAGGATCAACATCACTCAGGAGTTCACAATCTATATACATACGAGTTTTTTTCACTTTATGAATTTGATGAACAATGTGGAAATCGCTCAACTACATGAAGTAGGTAATCATCTCAGAATTTTCGATATTGTGCAGTCAGTATAAATATTGTTATTAAATTTTTTTAACCGCCATGTCTAATTTTTAGTAACGTTACCATCAAAATATAAAAATGTCACAGCGCAGCTCTAATTGGTCTAAAAACATCAGAGGTACTAGGTCAAGCAAAAGTTCTGCCCCGTTTTCAGAAGTTTATTGGTACTGTATAATTTAATACGTAATATATCTAAGTTTGCATTCTTCGAATCATGAGAATCGTTTGTTTTTTTTCATCCCCTTCGGAATTGATTTCTGTATACTTATCATTGCCATTTTTTCAAATAATGTCAATGGATTATCATCCATTTTAGTGGGTTTGTACATCAGTGAGTATGTTGAAACGAAAGTCTTTTTTTCACTCCACAAAAATGCTTCTATTTGACAATGATGATTGATGACTGAAACAACCCTCGATATTCTATCACATAAATCAGACAGTCAATGCTAATATACAAATAGGATTGAATACTTTTTCAAGAAATTACTCCATCAAGAAAACATTTTCGATTTTGCATCGTCATCAAAAATTCGATACTAACATTGATTGATTCAGTATTTTCATTTCAAGTTCAACTAATCATTGCATCATCACCACTTTCTGCATATTCCGTTTTCACGTTAAAAAGTTGAATACTTAAGCTCTCGAATCGAGTGTTGTATAATCTTTTCTATCTCTGTCTGACAGAAACATTATCGCACGACAATGATGGATGATTCAATTCTTTGAAGGTCAGCCTATAAGGTTAACCTACCTTCAACTAAATGTCCATAAAAAGCCAGAATTCTCAAAAGCTAACCGAAACGTACAAAAGTTCCTAGCGAAACGTGTATCTAATAAAATTTTGGCACGATCAAACGGCTGTGTCTACAACCTCATAAACCTAGTTGCTAGACAAAGACCATAGAGGATGGTATGTTGCCACCACATTGTGCACAGAACTTCGTAGGTACGCCCACCAAAATACGGTCTGCGACGCTCAGGACGCTCGCGACGAGGCGTCTTTTCGCGTAACACTGCGTCCCTAGGCTCTGGCAGTTCGATAGACGTCTGTAGGTGACGATACGCGCGCATGCGTGGACGCTATCGCGCCGATTTTCACAAAAGTGTCTAGGTTTTTTGTTCGTTTAGGGTCCTGTGTTTGCTTGGGTGTTCATATATTTGGGATGGTCAGTGGAAGGGTTGGGGTTATTAAATTACGACGATACGCTAGTCTCCAAAGGCTTTAATGAGGGTGATAAGAGCCGCTTTTGGACAACGTGGGCACCGAATTTCTCTGGAGATTGGTTTCGGCAACAGAACGTGGGAGATAAATAGATTATTGGGTCGTTTTATGGAGTAATTTCATATTGAAATGGATGATTCATGGTTTGTGAATGACTTGATATATAAACTTTGCTTGTTGGATCTACTTTCGGTTTCGATTCGAAAGAAAAAGCTCGAAAGGTCATAAGAATTGCTTTGACGACTAAAAGTTTCACCACAATAGTGTCATCCGAATTAGGAATAGAGTCTCTATCAAATGAGTAACTATGGTTTTCAATGAAAAAAGAGTACATATGCCCTTGAATCATCATGAACGTATTCATCTGACCTTTTTATCATGGCTATTTCATATCCGAAAGCAGAATGACCTCATCCTGCCACTATGATCGAAATAAAAATGGTATGGCCATTTTTTAATGTGGTCATTGAATCACGACTATACGCTTGTCTCCGAAGGCTTTAATGAGGGTGATAAGAGCCGCTTTCGGACACCGTGGGCACCGAATTTCTCTGGAGATTGGTTGCGGCAACAGAACGTTTGAGATAAATAGATTATTGCGTGGTTTTATGGAGCAATTTCATATTGGAATTGATGATTCATGGTTGGTGAATGACTTGATATATAAACTTAGCTTGTTGGTTCCACTTTCGGTTTCAAATCGAAAGAAAAAGCTGAAAAGATCATTTCACCACAATAATGTCATCCGAATTAGGCAAATATTCTCCCTGAGTTTCTATCAAGATACTAATATCCTCAATACACCATGCCTTTTCAAGGGTTGTTTCAAGGGGTTTCAGGAAGTAATTCCAAAATTGCAAACATCGAAGAAACCTTAAGCTTGTGTTTTGTTTGAATATATTCGAATACCATGGTATCTATATTCATATAAACAAATTATTGTATTCTGTTATTTTGAAAAATATCGAAAAACGGTTTTATATGAGATAGAAAGTGAAGCCTTGGATAGACTAAAAAATCAGGCAATAAAAGCCATGAGTCTAAATTATTATATCCGCCAACTAACATATTTGAATAGAGATAAAGAGTAATGAACATATTTATCATTGAGCATTAAAAAAAATATATTTATTTGTTTCTCATTTGTAAACGTCAGTTTCCAAAAACACAATATTAATCAAGAAAGTTTATTTTATCAAGTCACTAACTTGTAAAACTGACAGTTAACTTGTGAAATTTTTACAAGTTAGTAGTATTATTCACATTGAGATTTGTCAAGTACTTGCTTCTAATTTCATTCATCCTTGTAATTTCAGAGTTCCTGGAACAAATGTATTTCTCAATAAACATTCTCGAACTATTCGAAAACGATATTCGTACCTTGTTTTATTCGTATCTATTTGTTTTCTTTCTCAGAATTTCAAATATCCTAGAGGTTTTTTGACCTGTGAACTCACTGACAGTTTCACGTACTCGCTTCTAATTTCATTTATTCGTCTAATTTCATCGTTCCTGGAACAAATATTTTTAGTAATAAACGTTATAAAAGTATTTAAAACGATATTCATGCCTTGTTTCATTTGGATCTGGCCTTTTTCATCAGAAATGAGCAAATATTCTCGAAGGACTTCCCTCTCGTAAAGCCACTGACAGTTGTCATAATTTTCCGATGTCATAAATAATCATAAATAATGCAACTTACGACATTTGCGACAAATTCTTGAGATTTTTTTGGAATTTATCTAACCTTTTTACAAATGAGAAACAAATAAAATATAAAACAATACACGCAAGGTAACGGGTTTTACTGGCTCAAGGAAGTAACTGACTCGCCAAGATGTCAAATTAGACAGAATAATTTTGTTTTATTGGACCCGACTCGACATTTCTACGAAAAGGCTCGAAATTCCCACTTTTCAGGGGTGAAAGATAGAACCGGTTCTATTTATCTGCAAGCCTGAAATAGGCATCAAAATAGTTCCAGGCATTTCGTTGAAATTTCAGGCGGAATCGGTCAGGCCGACCATAGACATGAGGCCGACAAAAAGGCACGAAAAAGGAATGGTGTAATAGGGGTATAACATATAACTAGATCAGCATGCAGCGATAGGCTTGGTGATTCTATCATTTGATTAGAGAAATCGTAAGACTGTTTTGCCGAGTTGATAATTCAATATCAATACTGAGTATCTCCAGAATTCGGCGGCCAAAAAAAAAACAGATGACTCATTTTCAGTCTCTTTTTCATGGTTATTCCATATCTGAAAGAGGAACCAACTCATTCTGTCAGTAGGATCGGAACGAAAAAATGGTTTTCGATGAATAAAAAAAATGAGCAACCATCTCAATTTCTTATTGAATTTGATGATTCATGGTTTATGAATGACTTCATACAGGGTCTTTCACGAGGAACCTCACCCATATTTATACGGGAAACTACTGAACGTATTTTCTTGAAATTCAGCACTTATAAATATTTCACGATGCTTTTTCCGGAAATGACGTCAACTTCCGTTTTTCAAATTAGAACACCATTTTTTTATTGCAGAAATAGATTCCTTAGAAAATTTCAAGTTATTTTGATGTAACATTTTTCAGTTTTGGTTGGAAAATTCGAAAAAAATCGAAAATAGAGCTCCGCTGAAACAAGAATAACTTCGAGGTTTTTGGATGGAAAATTTTCATTTTTGGGATTTTTCAAGATGTAAAATTGATGTATCCACTTTAAAATCGAAATCGCGATTCATGATACAGGGGGTGAAAAAAATCGCTTTCAAAGATAGGGGTGACAAAATCGCGAAAAATCAATTTTTTCAAATTAGAACCCCATTTTTTTATGGCAGATATTGAATCTACGTTAAAAAATAATGTGAGTGTATGCATCACACCCTTGCCCTAAAATGGATATTTTCTGAGTTATTCACAAAAAACTGTTTTCGTCTTGAATTCTCAGCTATTTCTTTTCCCTTCACGCCAAAAAGATGAAATTATCAGGAACTGTTATTTGAACCATGCTGTAGATTTTTCACCCCTTCTTGAAACCGACTTCAAGTTACTATTAGGAGAACCAAACTCTCGCAGTTATAACTAGAGAAGATGCTGAAAGTTTTGACCGTTAATTTCTACACATTTATTTATACGTCTCAGGAATGCTTCGTGCGTTGCTCTTCTTATTTCATCGGGAGGAAGAGATCTGCAAAAGTGTTTAAAAACCAAATTGAGTTTCAAAACTATGAATCTAAAAATCTAAACAAACCTGAACGCATTTCTGACTCGTTCTATGCAGTCCTCTTTATCAGTCAGGGGAGTTGAGTAGACAATATTTTTTATCCTACCCCAAACATAATAGTCTAAAGGAGTTAAATCGGGAGAACGTGGTGGCCAAAAATGTGGACCATTGTTCGCCAACCATCGATCTTCAAATAGCCTGTAGAGGATATTTGACACATTGAGTGAATTGTGTGGAGGCGCGCTATCTTGTTGATATAATAAGTCATTATGGTTCTGTACTAGCGGCGCAATTATTTGAGTCAATATGTCAGAATATCTATCTCCTGAGGGAGAACATTCTTTAAATAATGCAAACATGTGTAGTGTTCTATCTTACCAGTTAAAGTCCCATCATAAAGGTGAACATGCAGGTGCAGAATTGCATTATTTTTGATGGCGCAAAAAACATTGAAACTCCAGGTCTCTTGAAAGTTCCATTGTCTGAAGTGGTGGTTGTTCTCTTCATCCCAATAATGACTGTTATGCCTATTGAAAGAACCATTCATTGTGAATTTAGATTCATCTGTCCAAATTATACAGTCCAAAAAGTTTTCATTCTCTTGAAATCGAATCATCATAGCTTCGCAAAACTCTGTCCTCCTGACGAAATCAGTTTCCTTCAAATGCTGTACCCTTTTGAATTTATATGGTTTAAGCAACAGTTCCTGAAAATTTCATCTTTTTGGCGTGAAGGGAAAAGAAATAGCTGAAAATTCAAGACGAAAAACAGTTTTTTGTGAATAACTCAGAAAATATCCACTTTAGGGCAAGGGTGTGATGCTTACACTCACATTATTTTTTAACGTAGATTCAATATCTGCCATAAAAAATGGGGTTCTAATTTGAAAAAATTGATTTTTCACGATTTTGTCATCCCTAACTTTGAAGACGATTTTTTCACCCCCTGTATCATGAATCGCGATTTCGATTTTTAAAATGGATACATCAATCTTACATCTTGAAAAATCCAAAAAATGAAAATTTTCTATCAAACCCTCGAAGTTATTCTTGTTTCAGCGGAGCTCTATATTCGATTTGTTTTTCGAATTTTCCAACCAAAACTGAAAAATGTTATATCAAAATAACTGGAAATTTCCTATTTCTGCAATAAAAAAATGGTGTTCTAATTTGAAAAACCGAAGTTGACGTCATTTCCGGAAAAACCGGAGGTGCTCATGCCTTGAAATTATTTTAGATTTCATGAGCATCGTGTAATACTTATAAGTTCTGAATTTCATGAAAATACGTTCAGTAGTTTCCCGTATAAATATGGGTGAGGTTCCTCGTGAAAGACCCTGAATAGTACAATTAGCTTTGCTTACTGTACTTTTTGTTATGAGTTGCTGTCAAGCATGGTTTGATAGAAGAAGAGTAGGCACCGGACGTCGAAGGGCACAAATGAAGATCAAGATCGACTTATGGCCATTAGAGACAGATTTTGCACCACTTGATCTTTAACTGATTCAAACGATTTAACGCTGGATAAGGACTTTTGGACTGCAGCATTATCGACCCTACCTTGTGTTACCTCTGACGGTTGAGCATCGCCGGCAAGGATTACAGTGGTGCAGAGAACGTCAACATTGGAATGGGGAATGGCTTCACGTCGTCTTTTCTGATGAATCTAGATTTTTCTTGTGTTCACAAGGCCGAAAAAGGGTTAGGCGATGTCGGGGAGAAATACGTAGACCACTATTTGATATTGAGCGTCATGTACACTGGGCAGTAGGAGTTTTAGTATAGTTTCCCTCTGGGGAAGGACTGTTCCATTGTGCAGGCTGAGCTATTTGCGGTTCTTGCATGCGCATTGGAAAACATTCGCAGGGGATACTCTGGCCAGCACATTTATATATGTTGCGACAGCCAGGGAACTCTGAAATCTCTATCTGATGTTAGGGTTGATTCTCTTTTGGTAGAAGAATGCAGGAAAGCTCTGCGTGGGCTGGGCTCTGATAACTTTTTGAAAGTGATCTGGTGTCCGGCTCATGCGGATATACCTGGTAACGTCAAGGCAGATGAACTGGCTAGGCGGGGAGCCGGATTAGCATTTGTTGGTCCGGAGCCTTCGCTGCCAATCTGTCGCACATCTGTCAGAAGTTTCTTCAGGAACTGGCTGAACAGGGAATTTTCCTCGGAATGGAGCGCAGGGGTGGACCTGAGGTGCTCGAGGATTCTCATTGAGAGACCGTCCTCGCGATCTGAGGTCAATAGGCTTCTGCTGCTGGAGAGGAAACAACTCAGTCTGGTGACTGATGCATTGACTGGTCACCTGTTTAACAAGCATTTGAAGAGAATGGGATTGACGAGCTGCTCCCTATGCCGGTGGTGCAGGAGTACTGATGAAACGGTTGAGCATATTTTGTTCAACTGTGGAAACCTTACTGAGTTAAGGTCAACACACCTAGGAAATCCAACACCTTCTATTCCTATGGTGAGAGGGATCACTCCTGGCAGGCTCGCGACATTTCTGTCTTCGTGTCTGAGGAGCTGAGTCTCTATAGAACAATGCGGGTGAACAATGGGCCACTAGGCCTCAGTTCGGCCGGTAAGGCACCGCACAGAGAAGAAGAAGAAGAAGGAGTTATAGTATGGGGTGCTGTGCTATTGCATATGCAGGTATAGGTAAACTTTAGTCTTTATTTGGGGTAACATTATAGCGCAGCGTCACTTTCCAGAATTAGTGGAGCCATATATGTTCTCCCTCATCTTAACTAGCTCGAGAATCCAATGTTTAAGCAAGATAATGCTCGACCTCATGTTGTGAAAGTTAGTATTCAACTTTTTTGAAGCGACCCATGTGAATCTTTTACCATGGCCGCTCAGATATCCCGAACTTTTGCCCATAGAGCATGTTTGAAACGCCCGAAAATTTACCCTAGCTCCCACGGACTTTGGCGGCTCTGAGACATGAACTACAAACGCCACAACTGACCTTCAAGCGATATATGACTTTTTATATATTTTCAAAACGAGAAAAAACGGTGATTATTTTTAAGTGAAGAGTTATTTTTGTATTAAGTGAGTAAAATGAGTGTTTTTTTATGACACCTAAGAGTGTCAATTTTTGCCAAGACAGCAAGTCGAGGCAAAAAATTCACTCAAATGTGCCATGAAAACACGAATTTTATACGCACGAAATACAAACAACATTTTTTGTACAGCTGTGAATGTGAATTAAGTTTTTTGACAGTTGTTGTACAAAATTAGTTATTTATTATACAAGGGAAAAAGTATTAGATTTTAGCTCGAGGTTATATTGTCTCCCGACGCGAAGCGGAGGGTTACAAAAAAACCGAGAGCTAAAATCTAATATTTTTCCCATGTTTGATACACTATTTTTTTCTGTAACAGGAATAACGACCATTTAACACTGAAAGAAATATGACTATTCACAAAATTACTTTTTTTCCCGGGAAAAAAGTGAGTACTTTTTTCCCGGATACATAGTGACTCATTTTTTTGACAGGGAAAAAAGTTATTTCGTAAAAAGATATACTTTGTGACCTGTCAAGAGATTTAAAAGGAAATTTTTTTCCCGTCACAGAAAAAATAAATTATTGTTTCTTTAAGAAGAAGCAAATTTCGATGTAATGAATCAGGTAGGAAACCCCTCTGCAGAAATTAGATTAAGTCATTCCCATATAAAAAATATAAAAGCTGTATAATGTTTTCGTTTCAAATTTATTGCATTAACAGTAAATTTCGGGTTATAAATTATAACTCGAAAACAAAAAAGATACAACAATGCGGTCAACGTCATAGTGATTATTACCGCAATGTGCTATTCATTTTTCTTCACCTCATGAGGTTAAAAAGTTGTAGTTCAGGGTTCACCAATAGGGATGTTGACTACTTTTTGGAATTTATTTTATTTCATAGATAAACCCTATACAAACACGAAAAAAATACTTTTTCCTTAAAAATATAGTAGTTGCCATCAAAAATGAGTAAATGAAAAGACAATTCAAAATTCCCGCTGAAATGCCCAATTTTGTCACGTTCTGATGATTACGTCATAATACAGTGAACATACTTTGACTTCTGTCAAAGCGAACTGATTTTGCCCGATCCCTGTGGAAAAGTTCAATCTAAGCCTTCAAAATGAATAGGTCGGTCTGTAAATGCAGAATGAGGTGCTTCTTTTATTTGTAATAATAAATATGAGTTAAAAGTCTGCCACTTACAAAGACAATTTCACGTTTTTAAGCTCCGCTGCACAAAAATCATTGTTTTCAGCAAAGAAACTTGCGACCATAAGGGAATTTATCTTCGGTAAAAGTTACTACTATTACCCTTGATGAATCCTATATCCATTATAAAGAAAATTGTAGATTATCGTTCTTGTAACGAACTAGGTATTCTGTTCTCTTTCAGCTTTCAACTTTGTAAGTTCGAATCATAGATATGATATATTATATATTTACTATGGTTCAAGTCACAGAACCGTGGGTTTTACATAGCTTGATTGGCAATCAAATCGTTTATATTGAAGTAAGTCGATGGTTTATGTCAAAAATGAACTGAAAATTGCAGAGAAATGATGACATTTCAATAATCAAGGTGATTCGAGTTTTGTGGAACCCGGCCTATGAATGTATTTTGTTGATCTGAGCACTGAACATTCGAATTTGCAATGACAATACGGATAGTTTGACGTCACTATACGGATTACCTCTGATTGACGTTCGCAGTCACGTGATAGTTGATAATAAATAACATAATTTAAATCAGCTTTATTTAATTCAACGAGAATAATAAGATCACTAAAATGGTTTTTTAGGGTTTTAAAAATTTCCTTCTATGAGGAAAACCTCAATTTATATGAATTCGTAACATGAGTCAACATCCCTATTCAGGCCACCCTGAACGTATTTATGGAAATCCGAAATATACAGAAGAAATAATAAGTATTGACCCCTGGGAGAACAAAAAGTCACAGGCTCTGGCACTGGCGCAGCTAGGGGGGGATTCTAACTGTTTCAATATTTTCTGAGTTCATTTTTTTTGCAACTTTCGTATTTGTTGTATCATCAAGAATTGTTCAGTTCAGCCCCCACCAAAACAAAATCCTGGCTGCGCCACTGGGCTCTGGTTAAAAATATTCACCTTCTAGGAAAGTGGACTGAGTTCTATTGCTCAAATAGGTAACTTCTCACAAGTTAAACGAATCTATCGTAAAAATAAAAACCCAAGTAGCTTAGTTTGGTGCATAAAGTATTTACATAGGTCTGGTGTATTGAAAACACCACTGTAGTCGAGCAGTGTCATGGCTACTACTTTCCGATCATCAACTGCCTGAAACAAATCTTGGCTATGGCTTGTGTGTTAATGAGGGCTGTGATTGTATTGTGGTGTCTCCTAAAACCACACTGTTCAAGGTGGCAAGAATTGGTGACCCCTGAACTTTTTAACCGTATCTACTACCATTGTTTAAGGATTCCTTGAACAATGGTACTACATAGAAAAAAATGAATAGCTTTTTTTGAGAAACTCATTTTGTCGTCAACCGCATTGGTATATCGTCTTTTATTTTAGAGGTTATAGACCAAAATTGACATTTCTTATACGGTCATTATCTCCGTTCCTATTTGTGCTATCAACCTGAAACAAAACATTTTTCAGACACTTTTGTTATAATATATTTTTGAAACGAGGAAAAATCGGTCATTGTTTTTAAGAAAAAATAAATAATTTTTTCTATAAGATATAAGATATTTCATGCTATAAGTCAGGAAGAGAACCCCTCAGCAAAAATTAAATTAAGCCACTGGATTCCTATCACAAAAGTATCTGCATAATGCTTGTGTTTCAAATTTATAGCACAAACAGGAACGGAGATAACGACAAAATGAAAAATTTCTCAAATGTAAATTTTGGTTTATAACTCTTAAACAAAAGACGATATAGCAATGCGCGGTTGAGGACAAAATGAGTTTCTCGAAAAAAGACCACCGTGATACGCCATTTATTTTTCTCTATCTCATACGGTTAAGAAGTTTCAGTTCAGGCCTTCCCTGTAGGTCCGTTAATAATTCAGTCCCCTCGACAAATTCTTCAATCTTATTATGTTATTTTACATTTAACAGGACTGTGATATCTGTAGGGAAAGTATGCCTATGATGGCATCCTGCTTATGATGGCACACTAAAAGAAATCTGTTAACATCAACTGAACAAACTTATATTTACTGAGTTTGAACGCCAATGGCATTTACGCTTGATATACGTAGTGACACCTTGAAACGAGGCAGTTTGTGACTTTTATAAGAGTTCAATTATTTCAGTAAGTGTTGATGTATGATAGTTTTTTCATTCTTTTTCGCTTTATTTGGATATTCAAAAAATCTGTATAAAAAAGTTTTATACTTTCCATTAATCACTCTATAACAATGCTTTTAGTGTGAAAGTTTTATGTTTTCGTCTTTTTAGTACCCTTTTCGCTTTGTTGAAAATATATGTTACTTATGCTTATGATGGCATAGCCAGAGTGTTCCTATGATACCATAGGGAGCTATCATAGGAAAAAGAATCAAGATCAAGAGACGATTCCTCCAAAGCCTGGTACTTCGCAAGAAATATTAGAGGTATCCGAAAATAATGAAAATGGTTTCAAGTGAAGTATCGAGATCATTGAAAATCATACAAGAACTCTCACCACTGTAAACTGCCGTTGCAGAGTCAACAGAGGAAGAAAACGAGGAAAAGTTGGAATCCTCAATAAAATCCCTGACATAAAAGAAAAGAAGTTGGAAGATAAAGAGAAGATAAAGAAAGAGAGAGAGACTGTCAACAGACAGTCGAAGTTCGTAGAAGAAAATGAGAAAAATGAAGAAAGACATTATGACGATGATTCAAATGCCGCTTGTCTTTATTGTTATAAGCTGTTGTCCATGTCTCGACCAAGGAAGAATTGGTTGCGTTGCCAGAAATGCGCCAGCTGGTGCCATGCCTAGTGTGCTAGTGCAAATCATATTCGTATGTGAATTGGCGTATAAAAATTATATTTTTATACTTTGACGATGCCAAAGAATGTAGATTTAGTTTCCTTACATTTATATTTTCATTTTCATGGAATAGGACTGCTATTTTCTTTTATATGGTATTTCAATAAAAAATATCATTTTATTTTAAGTTATATGCCATCAAGGGACATACGTGATCGTATTATGGCACCCGTGGCCAAATTTTAAAAAGTGCTATAAACCAAATTTTTAAGAATTTATATTGCAACTATACAGGGTGACTGGTGACGTAAGGGACAACGGCTAACTGGAGATAGAGGACCTCAAACTGAATGAGGATTGGGGGTTAAATGTCCCATAAGGCTATTAGTTTCAGAGATACAGGGTGTTTTTGCAAAAGTGCTAGAACTATAAACTCCCATAACTTCGTCAATATGGCAACTTTTTCGCTGATATCTGGCAAGCTTGTTAATATACATATTCTCCATCAGATGGACAAGAAAAAATTCCCAAAAATTGCAGGTCCGTATTCAAAAATTTCAATATCCGTGTCAGGTGAAAAATATCACTCGGTATATGAATAAAAAAAATTAAATTGGGAAATTGGAATCTGCAAAAACACCTAGTAAAAATCTGTTTTTAGTTTTAATGGCACAAATTTTTTAAAGTTTTTATGATATGCTGAAAGTCGAATATTACAATTTTTTCATATTGAATTCAAGAAACACACTATTCCTGAAAGAAAAAAAAACTGAATTTAAGGTGCTTAAATAATCCTGACGCATTTTGAATATCCCTTCATATCTTGAAATACTTTTTCATTAAATTTTTTGTCAATATTATAAGAAAAACTCAAAAAACAATACAAACACAAAAAGATTAACAGCAGCACATATGGTTCATAAAAAATCAAATAAACAAATGCTTGATATGCAAGAGCCATTACCCTCACCCTCAAGTACGTTTCATATCCACAAGATGACAAATTACTCTTGATAGAACAGTAACACTAGATTTCAGCTCGAGAAAAGTTGGACTTTCTTCTCAGAACGCCTGAACAATAATAATCCATTTGATACTTATTCTTTCAACAAAATTTATTCTTCTATTAAATAATGCAATGAGTTATGAGAAAACAACTAAGCAAATGCTTGAAATCAGAGCAATTTGCTTCAACGCATTTATTGGCTCTCTTGAACTCTAATGATTTCTTTCCCTTGTGAGATGAGGATTATTCTGAGACCAAATATTATATCCGTTCATTTTGCGCAATCCAAAAACAAGTATCATCTACATATTCTTCATTCGTGAATATTGAAGGCATTTTTCAGTAGACAAACAAACGACAATTCCCAATAATTCACAATCAATGAATGTATGAATATAAACGTCATTTTTTGAAATAAGCCTACTCTGTGTAGTAGGATGTATTTTATTTATAATGAATAATAAACCTCTTATTCTAAAAAACCACTTGTTTCCCTAATATTCTGTTTGCATTAAAGAAATTCATATGCTTCTCAAAATAAGATGAAGTTGCTACACCTAAGTACACATTAGAGGAAAATAAGTCTCAAAATTCGTACATTATTTCATTGAAGAATAAATTTTGTTGAAAACATAAGTACCAGATGGATTATTGTTCAGGGGTTCTGAGAAGAAAGTCAAACTTTTCTCGAGCTGAAATCCAGTGTTTTGTGTTCTATCAAGAGTATAGTTTTTCATCTTGTGGATATGAAAAGTACTTCAATTGTGCAAAAGAGTCATTAAGTGTGTGAGGGAAATGGCTCTCGCATATCGAGCATTGTTTATTTGATTTTTTCATGAATCATATGTGCTACTGTTCCTCTCTTTGTATTGCTATTGTTTTTTTAATTTTTCTTATAATATTGATAAAAAATTAATAAAAAAGGAGTTCAAGATGTGAAGGAATATTCAAAATGCGTCAGGATTATTTAAGCATCTCAAATTCAGTGTTTTTTCTATCAGGAATAGTATGTTTCTTGAATTCAATATGAATAAATTGTAATATTCGACTTTCAAATATCATAAAAACTATAAAAATTTGTGCCATTCAAATTAAAAACAGATTTTTACTCAGTGTTTCTTGAAGATTCCAATTTTCCAATTAAATTTTTTTATCTCATATACCGAGTGATATATCTACCTGACACGGAAATTGAAATTTTTGAATACGGACCTGCAATTTTTGGGAATTTTTTTTCTCGATCTGATGGAGAATATGTATAGTAACAAGCTTGCCAAATATCAGCGAAAAATTTGCCATATTGACGAAGATATGGGAGTTTATAGTTTTAGCACTTTTGCAAAAAAACCCTGTATCTCTGAAACTAATAGCCTTATGGGACATTTAAACCCCCAATCCTCATTCAGTTTGAGGTCCTCTATCTCCAGTTCGCCGTTGTCCCTTACGTCACCAGTCACCCTGTATATAAGAATGCATACTACATACGAGTAGCAGTAAATCTGTACGTTCGATGACATAGAAAAGTATTCCTTTAATGAAATATGTAAATAATTCTTTAAGGGTGCCAACATGGGCACACTTCCCCTACCACGCAGGCACGCAATAATATAAATTTTTGAAGTACACCATTTATTCAATACAAAGATTAAGGATTAAGTCGTCCCTTATCTTTGATTCAATACTAATTGCTTGAGTGAATGTTGAAAGACGGCAAACTCTATTCGAACCAGAAACGGCACCCCTACAAGATGCCTTTCACTTGCACACGACAAAGTCAACTCAAAAAAAATAATAAAATACAGTTGATGCTGCAAATTGGATGGAATGTGTATCTGCTTATGCAACATAAAGATCTCGTTTCTCCTTTGTACTTGAAACCGAAATAACGATGAAGCTTTTAAAGTATTTTTTATAATAAGGCTTCTGGCAGTTTGAAGTTACACGATTCGTCACGTCTTGATCCCTTTACTTAAAAGAAAAAGTAATAAAGTTGAATAAAAGACTACGGATGGAATTTGTAGTTTACTCCTGTAACTCGCTTTAATATTGAAAATTACGAAGAGGAAGGAAAACCCATTCTATCGGCCAAAATCGTGAGAGAATACTCTCCAGTAATGAATATCCACAAGTCGTCAGTTGAATGCAGAACTATCCCAAGTCCATTTTTCCAGAAAATCGGTTTATGGCCTAAAGAGATGCTTAATACTACACTCCATCGATGCAGAAGTATTGCAAGTCCATCTTATATCCTTACCCCACTTTTTCAATTTCATATAAACTCACGTGATAGTTCAATCTAGCGAGAAAGTGGACATAGCATAGTTCTGACCCTGACTAAGGACATACAGTGTCTCCCAATAAGCTTGATAGAACTTTGAAATTGAATAAAACAACAACAATTAACCGATTTTGGTTCTCAAACATTTATTCGAAAGATATGGTGTATAAGTTTATGATTTAAACAAGATATCGTTCAAATGGCCTCCACGAGCTCGTTTGCAGACCTTAATTCGTTTGACCCAATTTTCCATGACTCGGCTTAGCATTTCCTGTGGTATGGCCTCGATACACCTCGTAATGTTCTCCTCAAGGTCTTGAATTGTCGCTGGAGAGTTGCTGTACACTTGTGATTTCACATATCCCCATAAAAAAAAGTCCAAGGGCGTTAAATCACACGATCTTGGCGGCCAGGCGATGGGGCCGTTTCTCGAAATTAATGAGTCGCCGAACTTATCGCGCAATAAAGTCATGTTGTCGTTCGAAATGTGTGGGGGGGGCCGTCCTGTTGGAAATAAAGATCGTCGTCACCAATTTCATCAAATTTCGGGAAGAGAAATTCACGCAGCAAGTCGCTATAGCGCTGGCCGTTCACAGTAACGGCTTGTCCGGCGTAATTTCGGAAAAAATACGGCCCGATGATGCCACCACTCCACAATCCACCACCAAACTGTGATCTTTTGTGGATGCAAAGGTCTTTCTTGCACCACTTGTGGATTAGAATCGCTCCAATATCGGCAATTCTGCTTGTTAACGAAGCCGTTCAGCCAGAAATGAAACTCTCTTCGCGTGGCCACCGGCGAACGCGAATTTGCGTAATAAATTTGGACGATTTCCAAACGTTGTGTGAGCGTGAAACTTTTCATGGTAAAACTTTGAACCTTTCTGAATAAAATGACACTTCGAACGTCAAAATTTATAAACAAATATGGCCCCCAAACCTTACAAGTTCTACAACCTTATTGGGAAACACTATAGTTTAGTTGAAAGTAGACATAGCATAGTTCTGACCCATACCATAAGGACATAGTTCATTTGAAAGTGGACATAAAATAGTTCTGATATGTAGAACTACCGTACAAGGCTTTATTTTGTCCCAATTTTTCGGAAATTTCTTTTCGGGCAAATTTTGACCATCACAAAACAATCAGGATCTTCAAGTTGAAGTTCAAAATAAAAGAATTTTTATATATTTTCAATCATCTTTTGACCTATTCAATTGTATTATGTTAGCTCTTGATTTCAAAAGAATATATATATATACCTATTCAAAAAAACGTGTCTCCTGAAAAGTATGAATTTCGGACTTGGTATAGTTCTGCATTCAACCGACGAAGTATCTGTTAATTTTATAATACAGAAAACTGCCACTCACAATTTCTTTAGCAAAAACTACACTTAGCTGCAAAATAATCGATCCACTCAATAAATAGATCGATTTATTGAGTAGACGATTATTTTGACAGTGAGTTTATACAGTTTTGAAAATTCACATCGGAAACATACGACATACAATGCATCAGACAGAGAATTTTTCTACCCAGTTGCAGAGTGGTATCTATACAGGCTGTAATGAATATCTATAATTATCTGTCATTCTATGAATAATAAACTGCTACTCACAATTTTTAAGCAAAACTACACTTAGCAGCAAAATAATCGATCCACTCAATAAAGATCGATTTATTGAGTGGATCGATTAATGACGGTGAGTGTTTACACATTTTGGAAATTCACATCGGAAATATACGATATACAATGCATCAGACAGAGAATTTTTCTACCCAGTTGCACAGTTGTACCTATACAGGGTGTTTCATCATAAACTGGACAAACATATTATATATTCGTGTAGAAGACATCGGGAGAATCATGTTTGCCTCATACAATAAGTACCTATATCTCGTTTTCGAAGCATGAGATACAGGGTGCTAAACGTCATTTTTGAGGATTCTTATGTTAGTGTGGTCTGTTATGTATAACACTTGAAGTAATGGTTTTCGGTCGAATCTCAGTATTTTTGGGTTCTCTATTCGGAATAGTTGACAAACTCCGAAAAAAAAAATTCTGAAAACTTACAACTTACAATTTTCCAAATTTTTTTTGTCAAATTGAATTTCATTTTCACCCGAAATGTATAAAATTTTGAAATTGTACTTCCATAATTATCAATCACTAATATGAAAAAAGAATTGTGAAATATCAAACGGTTTCGTTACTACAGTAATTCGAAAGTTTCGTTCAGACCTATGAAATAAAAAAAATTGTATCATTATTACGCTCGTTGCATAATATACCTAATATTCTTAATGCGAGAAACAATATAATGGTAAAAATATTACTAGGTAGCAGTGGTAAAGATAATACCTACTTTCGGAACTAACAACAACAAAATTTGAAGTTGAGGGTTTGAAGTGAAAAGTTGCATACATGAATGAAACCAATACTACTCAAAATAATAAATTTCAAATTATTCTTTTCAGAAAATCGTGAACACAAAAGCTTCGACATTCACTTTTTCAAAATTTCATAAATTTGGTTTGGTTATTTTGTTCAATGGAAAAATATCATATATCCATGACAGTTATTCACAATTGTTTTCATCTAAAAATATTTCGAAGATCAATTTTCAAATATATGATGACAGTAAGTTTTAATATTCAGTAGCAATGAATTCGATCATTTACGGAACTAACAACAACAAAATTTGAAGTTGAGGGTTTGAAGTGAAAAGTTGCATACATGAATGAAACCAATACTACTCAAAATAATAAATTTTAAATTATTCTTCTTTTCAGAAAATCGTGAACACAAAAGCTTCGACATTCACTTTTTCAAAATTTCATAAATTTGGTTTGGTTATTTTGTTCAATGGAAAAATATCATATATCCATGAAAGTTATTCACAATTGTTTTCATCTAAAAATATTTCTAAGATCAATTTTCAAATATATGATGACAGTAAGTTTTAAAATTCAGTAGCAATGAATTCGATCATTTACCAAAATAACACAAAAATTACACGCTGCGGACAGGATTCGAACCTGTGCGGGTAGAACCCAATGGATTTCAAGTCCATCTCCTTAACCACTCGGACACCGCAGCTGTTGCACTACAATGAAATCTGCTGACAATTGAGGTGAGGGGGTAACATTTGTATTCATGATTTTATAATATTTCTCTAGCTTTCGAATTTGAATTCATTCCTTCATTCATTCGTTTATTCAATCAATCATAAAATGCAGTTGAATTTACTATGACACGTAGCAGTGAATGTTTCCAACACCTCGTAGCAGGCAACCAAAAATACATAAGAAGTGTAACATTGGTTGCTCGCTCTTCATAGTAGACAACCATGAATACACATTTACGTCATCTTTAGTAGCAAAATTAACGAACGAATATCATAACCAGATGGCCAACCCTACTGTCCAAATCACTCGAGAATTTGAGATTTGTCGTCATTTCCATACCAAAATAATATTGTAGATAAGATTCTAAAGTCAATAAATGTACTGAGCTCATCTCTTCGATAAAAATTTTTATTGCAACAGTTTCATTTCCGTTTATCTTATCTTCAATATGCTTCTTCAAGTTTTTTCACTTTGTTTCGGTTTAGAGTTAGACAGTGGCGTCTCAAATGAATGTTTTTTCGGTTAATAACCGATCACCTCTCTGATTGTCTGATTTGGATCATTTAGAAATTCTACTGTAAATATTTTATGCAAATAGGTTCAACGCAAAATATCAAATGTTTTAAAAATTCAGGGGAAATTTCAGAAAGTGGTATATGTACTTTTCTGAACGAAAATCCACTGGCCTGTATGGCAGACGATATGTTTCTATCAATGCAGTTTTGTTTTTGGAATGAAAATAAAGGCTGAAACAAGTATTTTTTGTGATACTATGCTATCTAGTAAGTTTGAGTTGTGCCATATTTTATATTTCATGTGAACAATAAAAAAACTCACTCGGATATGATTTTTCTGTGCCCCTGGGATCTACCAATACATTCGGTGTCTGGTAAATCAAAATTAAAACATAATTAGAAAATAAAGTAGGATTCTTCTCAGCAGACAGAGGTTTTGGAAAACATAAAACACATTTTCAATTTGATATCCACTTCACATCTGGGCACATAAGATATTTTGGTCAACTACATAAAATGACCTATTTCACAAAATGAGATAGAGTGGCAGCTATCTGATGACAGATATCGATGAAGTAAATGTAAGAAACATGATATAAGATTATATCATGGTAAGAGAGTTCTTTGATAACTTCCAAAATCGTCTAGACCCCGATTGAGGCAGCTGAGTCCCTTCATTTCAAGATAAAAATTCAAAAATTGTGCATAAACCACATCGCGTTTCTCTTCATAATGGGGACATCTTCCAACAAAATCGATGAACTTTCATCCAAAACGCGGCAGTATGACTCTCCATTTAATCTTAAGGGTAGGAAGAAAGGCTAAACAAAATAGTCACCAAATATTTTAACCCATACGTTAGTAGAAATTAGGTCTGGTTAGAAGTTTCTATAATCTTGGGTGGATTATCCTCTGCCAAAACAATGAAAATGAAGGTGAATGATTTTGAAAATAATTTCAAATTTACAAAAAAGCATGGGCGTACCTTTTTTCACTACATTTAGTCGAACACAGATCTGTAATGACACCACTGGTGAAAATTAAAAATGATTTTGAATCGACAAACATGTGTTTCAATTCGTACTCGTGAGCAACCAAAACGCGAAGAAAGATCGCGTACGGTGACGAAAACATTTTCGAAAGAACAATTTTTTCTATGAATTTCAACACATATCCTCACAACTTTATATAATATGTATTTGAGCACAGTCAGATCATTCATTTTAAACTCATATCTGGGAATTATTAGCTTATATTGATACAATTGCGATTTTTACAAAAGGATGACTTTATTATCTAGGATATACAGCATAAATCATATTATATTATTTTAAAATTTATGTATTATATGATGTTTTGTTATACACAATTGAATTTATTTCGAGAATGATTCAGGATTGTCAACAATGAAAATTGAACTTTATGAGTATTAAATTAACTGATTTTTCCACATTTGAATAGAAAGTATAATAACCTGAATTATTGAATGATTCTCTACAATCTACTGAATCTAATGAAAAAACTCATCTTTGGCCATTGAAACTGTAAAATCTTCTATATTGCTTGAAGTGGCTCATGATATATCAACCAAAACTAAGTTTTTCAAAACAAAAAAAAATTTGGACCCCATCATGTTTACCTAATCCTAAAAATGTTATCAGAGCGGAAAAAGCGAATAGAACATTCCGTCGGAAATAAAAAAATAGCGGAAAGTAACAATTTTATTACACTTTCGCAATACACAAATTTTCCATCAAGAACTCAGTTTTCCTTACTCTGTAGGTACAGTTTAAAATTATTTACATCATCGAAAACAGTCTGTACTTAATACTTAAATGTATATGAAATATCCTTATAACTTACTGCACTTTTCCACTCCCACATACACGTGACTAGATTTATTGATGACAATTCACTTCAATGTTTTTTTATACATACATACTCCTTCAATTCTTCGAACAATTTAATGTCACTCTTTCATTGAGTTATCAACTTTCCCATGGAGTGGATTTAAAAAAGGCCATTAATTTTTACATCAAATACACATTAAAATCATTGAGGTGCAAGTCTGCACTCATAGCATACATCCGTCAAATATTCCAGAAAATTATCTGAAGCTGCATGTTCAGAATGGCGGGAATTTCAGAGATCTAGGCTCAATATTTTGGTCATCTCCCCCTCCAAGTATGTATAAATAAAATGAATAGAACAATTGAATACATAACTCAGAAAATATCCATTTTAGGGCAAGGGTGTGATGCATACACTCACATTATTTTTTAACGTAGATTCAATATCTGCCATAAAAAAATGGGGTTCTAATTTGAAAAAATTGATTTTTCACGATTTTGTCATCCCTAACTTTGAAAGCGATTTTTTCACCCCCTGTATCATGAATCGCGATTTCGATTTCTAAAGTGGATACATCAATCTTACATCTTGAAAAATCTCAAAAATGAAAATTTTCCATCCAAAAACCTCGAAGTTATTCTTGTTTCAGCGGAGCTCTATTTTCGATTTTTTTTTCGAATTTTCCCGCTCAGAGAGAATTTTCCAACCAAAACTGAAAAAATTTACATCAAAATAACTTGAAATTTTCTAAGGAATCTATTTCTGCAATAAAAAAAATGGTGTTCTAATTTGAAAAACGGAAGTTGACGTCATTTCCGGAAAAACCGGAGGTGCTCATGCCTTGAAAATATTTTAGATTTCATCAGCATCGTGAAATACTTATAAGTGCTTAATTTCATGGAAATACGTTCAGTATTTTCCCGTATAAATATGGGTGAGGTTCCTCGTGAAAGACCCTGTATAGTCTAAGGTTTTTATCCATCCATAGATATATATTTGCTCAATTTTTCACACTGTTTTCTTTCACTCTCTTATTGAGTAAAGAACTTTTTCATGGGGTGAATGTAGCAAGGCAATAAGTTTGACAACAAATTCACATAAAAATCAACAGGGTGCAAACCAGCACTAATTGGATCCCAGTTTATAGTCAAATATTCACAGGCAATTATCCAATGCATCAATGCTCAGAATGGAGGGAAAATCAGAGATCTAGCTCAAGATATTGGTCTTCTCCCTTTAGAATGATAAGAACCCGACTTTTCTGTATATCTAAAGTAACCAAAACCACACCTTCATTGAAACCTACCCCAAGGACCTACATTTCGGAGCATGTGTAAATGAATAGAATAATTCAATACATATACAGGGTGTTTCAAGAATGATTGTACACGCTTTCAGGGCAGATACAGGACATTTTTTGAGTCTGAATCACTCCGGAATCACTGTTATAAATATGTCCTAACAATATTCGTTTAAGGGATACAGAATGTTTGATGCATTTCTACAGAAATTTTCAATTGACATAACTGTTGAATGCCTGCATGGATCTTCATGAAAATTTCAGGAAATGAGTATGTGCCAGTAACAAATGTTTGCATATAATGGCTTGCTGATAGTGCAGGCCTGGACTGAGAAAATCATATTCTTTATTCCACATCTTATAAAACACCCTGTAAATCAATTTTTCGAAAAGTAAAACTCTCCTTAGAATCTACAATAAATACTATTTCGAACAAGCCTATCAGGATCAATGGCGCACTTCGCATCATCATATTATGAATCATTGAACATTTGAAGACGGACCTGTAAATTTCGGAATAATAAATTAATTCATAATTAAATCGATTGAAATCGATTGAGTTATCAACTTTCTCATGGGATGAATTCAACTAGGCCCAATTCACATAAAAATCATGAGAGTAAAAGTCAGCACTAATTGTATTCCAGTACAAATAGGTATTCACGGTAAATTTTCAAATTTTCCAGGGCATCATGCTCAGAATGGCGGGAAAATCAGAGATATAGCTCAAGATCTTGGTCCATGTCACTCATCTCCACCTTCAGAATGATAAGATCCTGACTTCAGCTTCATAACTGAAGTAGCCATGGCACAAAAGCATCCTTTCATTGAAAGCTATCCCAACAAGGGCGGATATAGCTTTTTTTCATGGGGGGGGGGGGTAGTAATGATTCAAGATCGATAAATCAGGTTCAAAATTGAAAAAAATGTAATCAAAATATTTAGGAGGAATAATATAATAAAAAAAATAGTAGTAAAGTAATATAAGTATAAAAAAAAACAAACAATGAAAATATGTGCACCACGTTGCGTAACTTTTCTTTAGGTTTTCGATATTCATCCGCCCTTGTATCCCAAGGACTTACATTCGACTTCGAAGCATGTACAAATGACACGAACAATTCAATACTCATATATATATACCGAAAAATGAGAATAAAAGTTTGAATTTACTGTTTCAAATTCGAATAGAAAACTTGATAATATTCATTCAATAAAAAAATTAATCATTGGCCCATAAAATGGTAAAATTTTTCTTATTATTTTGGAATGACTTCCGCAATACACAAATGTCTCATCAGGAACTCAGGTTTAGTTACTCTACAGGTACAGCTTACAATTTACATCATCGGACGCAGTCTGCACTGGTTCCCAAATGTATATGAGATCTTCCTATAACATAAAACATACTGCACTATTTTTATTTTACTCTCACATACACGTGACCAGATTTATTGATGACAGTTCACTTCAATGCTTTTTTATCCATCCATATTTATTAAATTATTCGCACTGTTTCATGTCACTCTTTTATTGAGTTATCAACTTTCCCATGGGGTGAATTTAACAAGGCCATAAATTTTGACATGAAATTCACATAAAAATCATAAGGGTGCAGCTTTGCACTAATTGCATGCATCCGTCGAATAGTCACAGAAAATTATCCGAAGTAGCATGCTCAGAATGGCGGGAAAATCAGAGATCTAGGCTCAAGATCTTGGTCATCTCCCCCTTCAGAATGATGAGAACCTGACTTATCTTCACATCTAAAGTAGCCATGGCAAAAAACCATCCCTTCATTAAAACCTATCCCAAGAACCTACATTTGACTTCCAAGCCTGTATAAAAGAATAGAACAATTCTTCGCTCCCACAGCTGAGCCCACATGTGCAAAACAGGGGTAAGACACCCCTATCATCACAACGCACCACCACTGCGCAGATCTAGCCGCTAGCGTGCTTAAGGACCCGTCTCAACTGTAACAAATGACAATCCCTTCCAGGGAAGGCATAATTACAACCCGCCAGCAACTGATCAGTCGCCAGTAGAGCTTTCAGTTCAGTCATTCAAACAATCCCAGATTGCCTTGGAACGATCACGGTGCGATAGCAGCTGTTTCGAACGGTCGTTGCGCGCAGACGCTAAATTCGAATCGCACCAAATTTGAACTTCGAATGTAAACAATCGGGAATTTTCACTTTTTCGCTGAATTAAGATCGGAGATTTCTATCGTTTCACCTATGCTTAAGAGACTGATTGCAAAACCAAGAAAGGACTGTGGAAATCGAGAGAAATCCGTGTAAACATAGAAATTGTGTGTACCATGCTGGACTTTTTCTTTTGTGTTATTTCTTGAGTGTTTTGTGGGAAATATGTTGGTTGCTGCGCCTTATACAAGTTTTGAGGGACCGAAAATTATTGCAGGAATAAGAAAAAAGGACGTTATATGCCCTACGCCGAATATTAGGAACAGATTATCAGGTAAAAATACAATACAAATCTCTTCAATATTACCGAACGATTGATGTGATTTGTTCAATTAAACTCTCATATTTGAAGCAAGAATAAACATGACATATATACAGAGATATAAAGGTTGATTATAATGACTACTTTTACTCTCGATCACAATGTTTACATTCAAATAGAAACTGAAACGTTTATTTAAGTGGAATAGATATTTTATGAAGCATTTGAGATGTATTATTGAGAGAATAGTTTTAAATTAAGATGATAATCTTCCAATTTAAATGTTCAAAAATTTCTACTTCTACTGTGGATAAAGGACTTTCAGATTTTGATACATGAATTTAAATGGAATATTCATGGCGAGATTCATGGCTTTTGAATAGAATATTTGCAAGACGTGCGACTGTTCTCCTGATTTTTGGACTTTTTTTCGTCTTCTCACGGTACGATTGAAACGATTGATTACTCATTCTGTCCATTAATTATTTTTGAACAGAAAAAATTTATAAGTTTTCGAAACGAACCACTGTCTCCATAAATCTTTGACAAAATTGTTTTTCGAATTGAAAGCAAATCGTTTTTTTTTCAATTTCAAACGGAATTTTTGTTACTTCTTTTTGTTCTATTGAAACGATTTAAACTTAAATTCATACCTCTTATTCATACAAGTTTTTCAATGGTTTCCCAATTTTTCGAACTCAAAAAACTTTAATTTTTTTCAACTTCAAAACACGATTGAATCAATTTCTCCTCACATTATCTCATATCATATGTCAATGTCAATTTCTTTGAAAATAATTCATTTTATCTGATTACACTCTCCAGTCGAATAACAGTTGAATCATTTATCTAGAAATGGATATCGTGGATAGAATGAATATTTTATCCGAAATTGACTGTGATTAAGCATTCAAGAATCTGATAATGCATTATTCTCTAACTAGCTGTCAAATACATATAACTAGGAATTTCTTCGAATGCGAATAACGTATTAATCAAATAATCAAGAACAATCTGATTTAATTTTAACCATTTCATGAGTTTTTATCTCCCTCTAATTCATGTAAACGCATGCATAATCAAAAATTATATGAACGTTCCAAATAAAAATTTCAATAAAATGTCCCATTCTGTTACAACTTCGATATACATATGTCAAAGAGTGAAAGCTCATTCCTGTGCAATAAATCTGAAGAAAATACAACAAAAGTTGTCAGGCGACTGTTCGTTATGTATTTTCATGAATTATTCAATAAATTGCTTCTAATTTTTACGGTATATCGGTGGAGTAGATGCAAATTCTCCCATTAAAAATTCTGCAACTTGTTCGAGAAGTTGAACGATATGTTTTCGGAAAAAATTGTCGTTTTATTGTCGAATTTGCATGAGGAAGAACCGCAGTTTTATCATTTTATATATTTAGTTTTCGCGATAACATTTTGAGCTTAGTGTGGGAACTATAAATTTCATGACATACCTACATGTTTTATTTGATGCATATCTGTAATCCGAATGTTTCAAATCTATATATTTATTATCCACCAATATACAGGATGTTGCTAAATTTTATGTGATACCTCGAGAAATTAATTAAATACCGAGTTGAATACAATTAATATCCACGTATAAAATTTGTATGGTTACTAGGCTTTCAGTTTTCTCGTGTTGTCAAAAATTACAAGCGTTGAAAAATCATCTGAACACAACTATGAGGTATTATATATGAATAAATATCCAATTGAATTTTTCCTCATTCAGAAAATTATTAATTTATAAGATGCAATGTCAGTGCAATTCTCATACAATCTCAGCATTTATCATGTAATTTGATATTTTTTGAATGAGTTGAATATTCACAGAATAAAATGAACGAAAGAACGAAAAGAGTTTCACATTTTTTTATCGCAAAAACATAGAGATTTAGTTCAAAACAGGTTAAAATAATATTTTAAAATTTTTATTCACTGATTAGTCGAGGAAATCAATGAATAACAAGTAGTGGATTTTTCCGAGATTTTCACCGTCAAAATTCAACATTATTATTTTGTATATAAGGTATGTGTTATTCATTATGTATACAGGGTGATTTTTTTAAGTGTTTCATTAGACGTTTTCGAGGAAGGAATTGTAATAGAGATTCAAGATTTTGGAGTTTCGTTTCAGAGTACATGAACTTTAATTGTAAAATATTTTCAAGAAGAATCTACTTCCGGTTTCACCGGAAACGAATGTAACTCCGTTATTTCAAATGCAACACCCTGTATATTTATACATATTCGAATTCTTCGTTCATTCTACACTGATTTGATGTACGATATGTGCAACCACTCAAGCGGTTCTTAAATTAGAGCCTGATTATCAAATTTTTTGAAAAAAGGTTGTCACAAATTAGTGTCCATATCTTCAAAATCCCTCATACAAGAATTAGTTTTTGCGAAAGTGGAACAGAAGAAAGTACGCTGATACTGTTTCTTGTATAACTTATGAGGAAATATTATACAGGGTGCCTGAAAAAAGGCCCCAAAGTGAGCCTCAATAAAACTATGAAATCTCACTTTTTCAAATGGCAACCCTATAATTTTGTAATTCCATCGATTGCTCGTCAAAAACCAGTTATGGTGTCCCGAACATTTCATCCCTCTAAAATTAGTATTTTTGCCGTTATTCAATGAATTCGAATTCCACGATTAAGACAGGTTTCGCACAGTTTGTAAGCTTGCATTTTTGAAGAAGGCTATGTTAAGAACTGTCATTCTTACTTTTTCTTACAGATGAAGCACTAAGCAAAACATGCAATAATAATTTCACTGGAATGATATAACAAGGGTATGTTGTTTATTTGCGACAAATGTAACGAATTCCTAGAAAAGGTAATTAGAAATTCAACGAACGAAATTCACATTTACTGACTATTTTTGTTATAGGTGGTAAAGGTGGATTTCTTTCGTTAAAAGTTCTGACTGCCCTTTCTAATATTTTGTTACATTCACCATAAATGAAGAACATATTCAATACATCACTGTTACTGTAATTCATATTTTGCATAGTGCCCGATTAATCAAAAAAGTTTAAATGACAGTTCTCTAAAATGCATTATAAATCAACAGACAAAACCTTCTTGAAAACTTCTATCCTAATAAATCTATGGTTAGACTGAGAAATTCAATCCTGAAATTCGAATTTTATTCAATAACGGCAAAACCACTGATTTTAGAGGCATTAAATGTACGGGACACCCTAACTGGTTTTTGACGAGCCATTGATTGGAATTACAAAATTATAGGGTTGCCATTTGAAAAAGTGAGATTTTATAGTTTTATTGAGGCTCTCTTTGGGGCCCTTTTTCAGACACCCTGTATAATATTTCTTCATAAGTTATACAAGAAACAGTATCAGCGTAATTTCTTTTGTTCCACTTTCGCAAAAACTAATTCTTGTAATGAGGGATTTTGAAGATATGGACACTAATTTGTGACAACCTTTTTTTCAAAAAGTTTGATAATCAGGCTATAATTCAAGAACCGCTTGAGTGGTTGCACATGTCATACATCAAATCAGTGTAGAATTGAACGAAGAATTCGAGTATGTATAAATATACAGGGTGTTGCATTTGAAATAACGATGTTACATTCGTTTCCGGTGAAACCGGAAGTAGATTCCCCTTGAAGATATTTTACAATTAAAGTTCATGTACTCTTAAACGAAAATCCAAAATCTTGAATCTGTATTACAATTCCTTCCTCGAAAACGTCTAATGAAACACTTAAAAAAATCACCCTGTATATCAAGAAACACGATTCATTTCAAGGTTTGAGCCTCGGTTTGAGCTTAACTTCCGAGTTAACTTCTTCTAAGAAAAAGGTGTGTGCCAAAATTCTTTAGAAATATCTGCAAAAGAATGATGGTAGTTGGGAAAAAAAATTTTTTCAGGAAACTTTACTACCCTGTAACTCAAAATTTAGCATGTTTACGACATACGTTCATATGTATTTTTCTTCCTGAAATAGCTCCAAGAAACAACCATTTAAAAGAAGCATTTCATTTGGGAACACCCCGTACAGTGTTTCAATGACTTTTTTTGACATACTGCGCTCGTCTATAAAAATGTTGAATTGTTGAAATTTCAGGTTCTCAATGACGCAATAAAAGTTAACGACTTCCCATATCTTGATACTGTCAAACTGGCCTATGGCCGGTTTATTTTACATTACCTTTGCTAGGTAGTGACTGCTAGATATGTTGTGTGGTTTGTGAATGCTCAAGATGGAAAAAAATATTATTTATTTTCAATACTTAACTTGAAAAAGAAAAAGTAGTTTATTTAGGTAAAAGCGAGGGTAAAAGTATCCATTCGCGTTTTCGTGCAAATATCTAAAGATCGTATCATCACATTTGTAGTGATTCTATGTTCTATGTTGAATCCTCCCAATTTTCTGACTATTTAGACAGAAAGATGAAGTTGGAGGACTCAACATAGAAACTAGCATATTCTAGCCTTTGGGGAATTCATCTGATACCATACTGAGAAATTTAATGATCATCAAAAATACAGATTTTTTACTCTTAACCGCGTACTTATGTACGAAAACGAAATCCCAAGCTCTTCAAACATTTCCATTTCAATCGGAAGTATTTCAACAACAAAAAATTGTACATCAAATGCATTTCACGCCATTGCACTCACTAACTAAATTTCATAAATATTGTCCTTTTCGTACAAAAAATATTAACTTTGTTTCATTCTTTATCCCAACCCTGTATGTATTCGAATATTGATCCACCATACAGCACCGAAGGGATGGATAATTCTTATCTAAGTTGCCTCAAATCAAATAAATAAACAAGATTATAGTCTGAACTCTACCACCATTATAAGATACATAGATAAGTAGTTTTATAATTATCGACGGAACCCTCACAGCTTGAGAAAATTGATAGGAATATAACAATCATCGTCAAGGTACTCGGGTATAATTTTTTCCAACAAGTAAAATAAATTAGCTGTTCATATCTCTTCCATCTTCGGTTATTCAATTCTCTTTCAACAATGTGTGAATGCTCCTCCCGGAATAATACAAGAATGACTACCTATATCCCAAAGACCAGGTCGACCCAAGGGTACAGTCTTCACGCACAATTAAACCTGGGGTAGATTGAATGTCATAAGATATATTATGATAATTGTACACGTTTTTTGTTGCGCCTAACTGAAATGATGTTAGAGACGTCCAGGTGAAAAAAAATAAGAATCTGGCTTATTATGATGCTATGGGGGATAAATATTATGGCTTCTAGACGGGCAGAACATATGTGTCATTCTTTGTTATATTTTCGGCATTTTTTCTGGTTCTTAGATGCTTGGAGGGAGTCAGATGAAAGTTAGAACAATCACAAAAGAATCCTAACACCTTCTAAATATTTGTTGTCGATTAAATCGAGCAGATAGTTTTAAAAGTTCTGAATTATTCATAAATCCGAGCATAAATCATTTAATTTTTTGACGAATAATTATAGGAATAAAATCCTGAGATATCTTCTTGTGAATTATACATGAAACTATTTCTTACTATCAATTTTGCTCATTCTCAGGCAATTACTTAGTATTATACTTTTCTGCAGTTACACTTCATGAAAGAGATTCAATATCATATACAGTGTGGACACCACTTATGGAATAAAATTCTTCATTACATGTTACCATTTTGAAAAATTTTAAAAATGCCGACGCCGAGACACGTCAACTTTTGAATTGAGTTGTGCGTTATGTAAACATACATTAAAATGTACAGGGTGATTCACGCATATGTGTTTAATAACTCTAAAAATAAATATTTTATCCTGTATAATTCATAATTGACCATACATCATTTAGTTTGTTGAAATCGGTTCCTTAAGGTGATTTCAAAACTATGCAAATATAGAGGGTGTTTCATTAAAAAAACAACACCGACTATGGCAAACTTGCGTGGATCACCTAGTATATTTAAATTTATGTTTACATAACGCACAACTCAATTCAAAAATTGATGTGTCTCGGCATTTTTTATAATTTTCTTGAATAATGACATAAAGAATTTTATTTCATAAGTGGTTTCCACAATGGGGGGGATAAAAGGGATATTCATAATGTAACTCATTATATTATCTTCGAGCGAAAACAAAAAATAAAACTGTCAGAATATAGTTTTAGTTAATTTTGTCACCTTCGAGGAATTAAATTATATTTTTTCCACTTGAATTGATATAAAACAAAAAGGTGTAGTATTGATGATGGAATATTTCATACAAAGAATTTTTCACCTTGAATCAATCTTTGAAAATATGAGAAATAATATGAGTACCTACCTATATTCCCTTTTCGCACTTAACTTGTATGACTACTGAATATTTCCATTACATTTTATTGAATATTTCTTGGTCCTTCGGAGTTTTATCATCAATTTTATAAAAACAATACAACACTTCAAACAGCAATAAAACTTCTTAATATATCAACTATTCTTTGAAATTTCACCAGAACAGATTATAATTGGTTTCCATGGTAGTCACTTTTCAGCTAAAAATCGTTTTTGTTATAAGTTTTTGAAAAAATTTTAATTCAAGGCTGAAAATATTATCATCGAAATGTTACACTTTTGTCGTTACTTCCAAAAAGGCAACTTTCGTTACTTTTCGCAAATATTTGTCACTTTTGTTGGAAGCCAAATGTTTTTGAGATCTACAAATGATTGACTGATGGAATTTTTTGCCATTGATATAAAAGCCATTTCCTTTTATTTTAAGATTCTGTTTTTCTTCTGATAATTCTTGAAGAACAATCATCAATGAAAATTGCTGTTTTTAGAAGTTCTCGGTCTAAAGTGTGTTTTCTAACGACGGCTAGAGAATTCTGACCGAAATGTTGAATAGTTGATGAAAAATTTCAATAAACCTTGATATATTCGCACAAATATTGTTCAATTCTAAACTTCTCCGATTCTTGATCACCTTTTGATCTTGTATATCCAATAATGCATACTCTTCACTATCATTCATATTTCATCATAGTGTATTTGCCAATCCGGGTTTTACATAAATAATTCATCGATTCTTCTGCGAAAAATAATATAATGACAATATAATTAATTCTCCTCGATTTGTTGAATATCTCCCATTTCAATCAATGAACAATATTAGCAAAATAAATAATGATCTTTCAGTTAAATTTAAAAATACAAAAAGGAATGCGGAATGTATAAAATTCACACTAAGTGTAAAAGAGATCACTAGTTGTTTTATTCATGAAAACCACAAGTTGAGTAAAATGCGACAGCAACATAATACCTTTCGAGGAGCTCATATTATTCAACAATTTCCAAGATGTTTCTCACTACTCAATAGTGATTTATTCACTACATACTGATGGAACAAATTACTATTGCAATATAACTCAGTTCGAAGTATCTGGATCTTTCTGTTGATTTCTCCTCAATGCGAAACAATTTACAGCAAGAATGCAAACGATTAATTGTCTCTAATGGATATGATCCCGATCGTTTCATTAAAACTTCGAAAAAATTGCTAGTTTTCACTTAATAAAGTGAACGCGAAGGCTTTTAATGGCATCTCTGGTCTAAATTTGTCACACCGAATGATTTTTTCATGGATAACTGGCATTTAACAAAATTCAATTATAGATAGAATAATAAGCACGAATAAAATCGTCTGTAGCAACGAACAATCTAGGACGATGAAAAGTAAAACTTTTTATCCGTTTAATGAGCTTCACCTGGAATAGGGTCAGTTTGCAAATAAATACAGCCGTCATGGGAAATAGTGATTAGTGCGTTTGAAGAATGAAAGTTATTTTCAATCGGTAGTAATAGGGTTCTTGTAGAAAAAAGTTACAAATTGGATTCGTAGTTGATTTGGATCTGATTATCACTGCCGTACTTTCTTTTCGAATTGAAATGGAGTTGATGTTGATTAATGAAAATATAAACGGAGTAAAATTGAATCGTATGGTTCACTTTTAAATCGCCACCATTTTTTTGGGTGAATTAGAAACAATGATATTGTCAATTTGTTTATTGTTGGGAAAATATTTGTTTTTAAATCACTTTTAACCATGAAAATACTATCAATTTCACTCATTTTATATGAAAATAAAACTTTTTATCCGCCTTAATGAGCATCACCTGAATAGGGTCAGTTTGCAAATAAATACTTACAGCCGCCATGGGAAATAGTGATTGGTGCGTTTGAAAAATGAAAGTTATTTTCAATCTGTAGTAATAGGGTTCTGGTAGAAAAAAAATTAAAAATTGGTTTCGTAGTTGATTTGGATCTGATCTCGGATCTGATTATCACTTCCGTACTTTCATTTCAAATTGAAATGGAGTTGATGTGAATAAATAAGAATAATAATGGTGTAAAATTGATTCGTATTGTATGGTTCACTTTTATATCGCTACCATTTTTTGATAAATTGAAAACGCTGATATTTGGAACTTGATTATCGTTGGAATAAAGTGAGTTGTTATCACTTTTAATAATGAAAATACCATCAATAGAGTTCAATTCCACCCATCATATTTGAAAATAGGTACACTTAGCATATAAGAGTCTCCTCAAGTTGTACATTGTTTCTTTTCACACTTCACTCGACCGAGATATAGAATTGGCACAAGGGTTTGAAACTCCAACTTTCACACCACTCTACAGATTTGCATTTGTACAGTGAATTCTGATGCGTCAATGTGTTTTATATAAAAAAAGGTACTTTTGGTTGATTGCTGTGAAGTGAACAGTTTTGAGAAAACTGTCATTTTATGATCAAAATTCGAATTAAAGCACTATGACAATTAACACACTTACCATTGAAACAACTAGGGTGGCTAAAAATAATGAAAAATAACATGCAATTCAAACTCAAAAACATAGTTGCCAAATTCTGTTGAAATTATTAAAATTGTTAATTATCACTCCTCATTTTGTAAATAAAAATTCGTTAGCAAATTGTTTTTGATCATAAAATGCCAGTTTTCCGGAAAACGGTTCACTTTAAATCAATAAACCAGGAGTACTTTTTTCATGTTAAACCGAGTGTAAAACACATTGACGATTAGCGCATCAGAATTCGCTGTGCAAATGCCAATTTGTCTAGAGGTGCAAAAGTTTTAAGGTTGAACCTTTGTGCAAGTTCAATATATATGTGCCACATGTCTATAATGAAATCGAGTGAAGTGCAAGAAAGTAACTATATTATTAGAGAAAAAATATGTACAAATACTTAATTCTGTGATAATGAAAATATCAGCAAAAAACTAAATATATAAATTTTTGACATTTTCTCTCCTAAAGGAAGACTGGAAAAAAATCGAGGAAAAAAAATATCATTTCTTCTGTGACGGGCAAGATATTTGACATTTATATCTGTTGACAGGTCACAAATTATAATTTTTTACGAAATTACTTCTTTCCCTGTCAAAAACCTCTCGGTTTTTTTTCATAACCGCGAGCTAAAATTTAATACTTTTCTCCCTTGTTTAATAAATAACTATTTTCATTAGAAATCTACAGTTGATCGTTGATAGACTCATTAAGTAACATTTAGTATATCGATCAACTATTAATATTTCCAAACAACACATCAGAGAGAAATTTTTATTTTCATTACCCTTTACATATAAATTCGTTGATCCTGACTTAAACTCGCTTGGAATTCACTTGTCATTTCAATAAAACTTCAGAAGCACCATTATACAAATAGTAACCTCGATAAATCTTTCCATATTCAATCACATGTAACAATCTGATATACTTTATTAACCAGACCCCATAACAACAGCATAGATTATGTCATCGATTACTGTTCCATTTGAATTGATTCCGCTCAAGAATCTCTCTGATAAAATTGCGGAAAAAATGTGTGGTCGCAACGCTGGTATCTTACATACACTCACCGGCAAAATGATGGATCCAATGAAAAAATCAATGAAGTTTGTTTATTCATAAATATGTTATTTCGATTCCGATTTGATTGAATTTTTTCTAAAATGTTGATTGTTGACATCATTTCATACAGGGTGAAAAAAATCTGTTTTTTCACTCTAACTTGAGACCATCATGTGATTTCCCATTTTAACATCACGACTCATCTTTCCCCAACAATTTCGTTCTTCATTTTCAGCAATATCTTATTTTTGTTATTGATACGGGGTTTTCAGTAGAACATTAAATTTTACCAAGACTATAGCAGCACTTGTGACCATTTGAAAATAAACTGAAAACTAAGTGAAAAACATAACGTCTTTTCTGCCCAGGCGGATAACGAGTGCTATTCGTCTTGGCATGCCCTCAATAAGGTTTTGAATCAATAAGAGTATCACTGAGCTGATGTAAATTTTTAGGAGTTGGTACGCGAGATCGAGTTTTCCTCCAAGAGCATCCAAACATGCCCAATGGGTTCAAATCTGGGCAAAGAGCAGGCCAATTGAATTCTTAGATATCGACCTCTGCTAAATACTCCTTAGCAATCCTAGCCCCATGCGGTCGGGTATTATAATGCATTGGCAAGAATCATGTCCAATCAATGGTGCATAAGGAACAACATGTGGCGCTAAGACTTCTATTTTTTTATGATTTCACTTAGTTTTCAGTTTATTTTCATTACGTTAGGGTTAAAGGTTGAATCTGGGAAAGAACTCTTATTGCGATAGCGAAATTGTGGAATTCAATGTTGCTCTGAAAACCATGTATCTTTAACAAAATTGAGCTATTGTTATACATGAAGAATAAAATTGTCAAGATAAGATGTGTCTTGATGATGAAATAATAAATCAAGAGGTGGAACAACTGGAACACACCAAGGATGGTTTTAAATTTAGGGTAAAAAAACAGATTTTGTTTCACCCTCTATAAAATAATGTAAGTGGAGTTTTCTTGAAATTCAAAACTATTGATTGATTTCATATAAACCTACTACCTACAATTGAAAAAAAATCATTCAAATCGGACTTAAAATAACATATTTATGAATCAACAAACTCCATCGATTTTTTGAGTGGATCGATTATTCTGCCGGTGAGTGTAGTTAAATTCTGCTAGGTCCAAATAGAGATTTATCTGATTTGCTCTGATCCTATTTTTGCATAATAACTGGGTATAATATTATATATTCTGTATGTAGATGGATAGGTTATGAATAGTTTAATCACATGCAGACACTATAAATCATTAGGTTTTGACAGAGACCGCTTTCTAGAAGACTTACCTTCGTGTCTGCTCTGGAGGAAATTGAATATTATCTTGCGTTTGATGAATCGCGAATTCTAATGAAGCAGCCGGTCGTGTTCGGTTCGGTTCAAAGCAGATTAAACTTTCATCTGCGCGAAAAAATGATGCGGAAATTGATTGCTTCAAATCAATAAAGAACATAGAAAGGTCCTAAGTTCGGTATCAATGGAATGAATTTGAAATACACAAAGTAAATGTTTATTTTGTTTTGATATTTGACATTTCTATATAAACTAAAGGCAAAGCCAATAGGAATTTTATAAAGAAGTAAGTCGTGGCTAACTTATGGTTATTATCGACGGTACAGTATGTAACAAATTATAGGTCTACAAAGTAGAAGAAACATAATTAAATTAATACCTACTACCATTGAGTTTAAATATACTCAATGTTAGTACCATAATCAACCCACGCTTCTGTACTCTATTATGTGATGTTGCTGTTTGTAAACATTTATGTTTTTCATGTCTTGCAAATAATACAGTATTTCGGCATTTTTTCGATAACGATGATAATTTTTTGTTTATCAATACTCGTGTGTTTTATATTTGTGTGCATATAGACAAGTTGAAATGTTGGTTCCTCTCTTATAATATATTTATTACTAATTTCGTGCTATGATTATATGTTTGGTATCACTTACATGTTATCAAATGCTACTACATAGCTTTATGTTGAAATTTTTCTATTTGTCGAAATAAATTGTTCTATTATTACTATACTGTGTTTTTCAATTCAGAATCAATATCGAAATTCGGAATATCACATAAAGTTTAAGGAAAATTTCGAACAATACCGATATCAACACGATAACTTTCCTCTAATTTGAAGTCATTGTATATTGAGAATTACAGCTCCAACAAAATATAATTTTTAATCAATCATATCTAAATAACCACTTATTTAAAAATTATTTATGGTGAATTGAAAAAGCGTTCAGACAAAGAAAGAACAATTTTTCGTTTCCTTATTCTATGCAACGAAATCATAGACTGACAGGCGTTCTCGATATAGAAACATAACTGACCTTATATACATATATTTGTTTAATCTTTCTTTGTATGAACTAATAACAACCAGCATTAAACTTAATAAGCAACTATAAAATCATAATTCTTAACCGTCTATTTACGGAAGTATTTCTTTATCTGATTTAGTGTTGAAAATTTATTAGCGTTAATCAATATGTCGTTAAAGCCAGCAATAATAATGTGTTTCATTTTATTATTTAGCTCCATATCTACGTATATGTATTTGTAGTGGTTGTCTCATTCAGGTGCCTTTTCATGTTTCTAATTTGTTTCATTGCGATCTTTCAGAAACTACACGTTTTCCGATTGTAATTCAGAGAAGCAAATTGAATTTCAGAAGATGGAAATTGTAGAAAAGTGAAATGAAATTCAGAATAGGGAATATGAATTTCAGAATAACAACTTTATATTCAGAAACAGTACTTTGATTTTCAGATAAGTAATATGTAATTCAGAAAATTTACCTTTTCTAAATTACAACTTTGTTTTTCTGAATTTCAACTTCCTAATCGGAATTTCAATTTTATTCTTCTGAAATTGAGATAACTGTTCTAAATTTCAATTTCTGTTTTCTGAATTACAGATTCCTATTCTGAAATACAAGTTACCTTTTCTGAAATTGAACTTTGGTTTTCTGTGTTACAACTGTAAAAGGTTACGAATTCATTGAAATGTTTGGATCTCATTTTTGATATAGAGAAAATTAAATCGCCTAGTTCGTGTTTTTATTTTCACTTGTATTTTTTATTTATTTATTATTCCACATAACAGGGCAATTGAATGATCCAGAACTGGTTTAAAATCTCTATCTCAATTAGAAGTATCTCATTTCAAAATTTATAATGCAATACATACTTTGTAACAAGATGGTTCGAAATATTGAAAGTAACAACGAAAAATAGTTCGACGAATTCTCAATTTGATTATCAGCAGAAAAATTCATATTCCTAAGACGCATTAATGCATATTGAAAGAAATGTAACACCCAGAAGGATTTAATAACCCCTGGCCACTCTACTGCCCCAACGCAAACCCCTTAGATCTTTCCCACATTCAAATGTCATTTTTAAACGTCATCCCACATTAAATCTATCCAAGCATTCTTGATCCTTCCATTGATCGCCCCTACAAAAAACACAAATCTGGTATAACCGATTTCATTAAGAATTCAGCGGGTAGTTCAAGAAATAGGGTAGTTATGGCGGTAGCAGGCCTCACACAGAGAGGTACGAAGCCTGAGGAAGAAGTTGTAAAGAAAATACACATTAGTGGACCCGGTGCTGGCAAGAATCACAGGGTGTCTTGATGGGAGTGGCACAAGTGGTAGTAACAATGGATGGAAAGTAACAGGGATTCCCCAAAGAAACTCAAGGACCAGACGTTCACGCTAAAGGACAAGGAGAGTGGAGGACAATGGTAGAAGTTTCCAGGATATTCATTCGAGAAAAGTTATATTTAGATTGTGGAGGAAACTTGACACTACACTGAAGTTTTTGATAAAAAGTTTTATTCATGCTTTTTTCTTGCCTTTTGTCGGCCTGACTGATTCTATACTGATGGACAAAATTAGCGCACCACCTAAAATTTCGTTGAATTTTAACAATTGATATCTTCTCAATATTTAGTCGGATTTCAGAGTTTTTTCTTTCAATAGTAGCTCTGTTATTGTCGAATTCCCTCCATTAAACAGAAGTCCAAAAAATGAATTGTACCATTCCAGAGATATTCACATTTTTATAACATCTTGCATTTCATACAATATATTGACAATGAATTTTCAGTCAAGTGATACTGTGGTTTACAGTTGTCATAATTTTTCTAATTAATAAAAAAATTCATTTGAAATTAATAATTGTGTTAATTTCTAAAGTTTTCTTCGCTTTAATATTCTTTTCATTCGACGTTGAATACGTAGTTCAAGCTGATCCCAAACGTTTTCGATTACGTTCAGGTCAGGACTAAAAGCTGGCCACTGTAGATGTTGAATCCCAACCTCTTTAAGGTATTCACGATATGGAATTATCGTCTATCAGCAAAAAATCGTCTCGCCTATGTATCTCGCAGAACTTATTGCCCCTTCCCGGATCGCTACAAGATCCATACGAGTAATCAAGGAAATGCTTTGTCTTCTGCAGATAAATACCCATTCATGGGATGATTTCAAGCTCACTCTGAAGTCTTCAGTGAAGTGAAAAAAGCCTTTTGCGGGGTGTCTTGCATTCAATCCATATTCATCGAGTCTTCTTCTTGCAGTTTTTGATGAAATTGTATCATTTCGGACAACTCGAATGCGGTTTTTTTACTTTGATCAGGTCTTTTAACGTGAGAAACCGTTTCCATAAGTCTACGGAGACAACAACCAAAGAAAAATAAATAAGAGCTAACTTTCAACACAAAAACAAACGAAAACAAATTAAGAAAAACAGAAAAATGCAAGATATAATAAAAATGTGAATATCTCTAGAATGGTACAAGTTAAATTGCTTTTTAAAAAGCAAAATACTCAGGAAACATCAGGCTACATCACTGTATAGTTTTTTGAAGCCTCATGTATCTGGTATTACCCACATAATGCGTTAAACTGTAATGAAAAAAACCCCAAAATTTGAACGCCCTGTACAGCATGATGCATTTTTTTTTCGAACACCTCATTGTAGTATGATTTTCGCCGATAAAAGAGCTACAACTAAAAAGAAACATTCAAATCGGACAAATGGTTGCGAAGATATTCATGGCTAATGCATAAAATACAAGAGTTGATAAAAAGTTGAATATCTCTGGACGACTTCAAGATAAATTGGTTTTTGAAAAAACAAAATACTCAAGAGATACTAGGCTACAACGCTTTATTGTTTTCATATACCTCAGCAACCTGGCATTGCCCACAGAAGACGTTAAAATTTGACTATAAAACATGACATTATTTAAACGCCCTGTACAACATGAAGATTTTATTTTTTGGACTTCTGCTTAATGGAGGGAATTCGACAATAACAGAGCTACTATTGAAAGAAAAAAACGTTGAAATCCGACTAAAGATTTGGAAGATATCAATTGTTTAAATTTAACGAAATTTTAGGTGGTGCGCTAATTTTGTCCATCAGTATATTTAGGTGCCTATTTCAAGCTTGCAAATAAATAGAACCGGTTCTATCGTTCACCCCTGAAACGTGAGGATTTCAAGCCTTTTCGTAAATGTCGAGTCGGGTCCAAAAACATAAAATTTTTCTGTGTAATTTGACTTGGCGTATCTTGATACAAGTATATTCTTTCTTTTGGATTGCTTGATAATAAATATGTTTATTTCTCTTTATCTTTATTCAAGATGTAATAAATGGGCAGATTATAATAAACTAATAAATGAAACGAAATACTTTTTTTGATAATTTAGACCCATGGCTTGTATTGCCTGATTTTTTGTTCATCCAAGGCTTCACCTTCTATCCTCTGTAAACCCGTTTTTTGTTATTTTTCAGAATAACAGTCGCAGTTACAATAATAGTTGTAAGTGATTTTTTCAAATTCAATTTCAACATATATTGCTTGCATTATCATTTCTTATATCAATCTACCACGGTATTCTTTCTAAAATACTCGATCAAAACACTTGAGGTAAAATTACAATTTGTTCAACGTTTGCAATTTTGGAATTACTATCTGAAACCCCTTGAAATAACTCTTGAAAGGGAATGGTGTAACAGTGCGACTGCAAACTTGAAAAAAAAATTGATTTTTAGGGTTTGTTTGAGATTTAAAGTTGACTTCGGAAATGAGTAGAGTGAAACCAATAACTGTTAGATACAAGATATGAACAAGAGCGACAACCTTCTTCAATTTTTGCAGAGCTAAAACGATTCTATAAATGCAATATGTAGATTTTTCATTCCTTACAATGTTCGAAATTATTAGATTCAATTTACCCAATTTCTGGCCTCTGAAATTTTAATACGGAACTGATAATGGAATCAGAAATAATTCCAATCATACTTCCGGTAAATTCTCATCCTTCGAGCTACATCATTTAGCAGAATTCCAAGACTGCGCCAACAAATCAAGACAAACTTCCGAAAGTTGTATTTTATCTCTCAACAAAAGCTTTCAGGATTCTCTAGGATACACACAATAACGTAAATCGATAATATACAATACAAATTCCTCCTGACAATCACACTAAGCTATTTTTCCTCTTTCTATAGAAGTTTTGACACGAACTGTGGTCATTACGGGCGTCATCCAACTCGTCAGATCTTTTCAGAAAAGTCTTTTCGGGTTCTATAATCCATAAAGATATTTAAAGTTGCATAGCAACCACGATATTTCCCACAGATAAAGAACAATGAAATTCTATATTGTGATATCAAAAAATTATCGACATGTATTTCCAATAATGTTATCAACTACCTGAATTGGTTTATTAATGTTGTAATGTAATACGTTTCGGAAACCCGAATAACATAAGTTATCAAATTTCATTGGAATGGAATGAATTCAATTCCCAAACCTTGTGATTGAATGAATGGATGTGAATCTACTTGATATATTATCTCTTTGATTAGGTCTGACGAAGATTAATCAAATAAATATATCGTTATGGCACTTCATCAGTCATTTGATTTCAACTAAAATATCTATTAACTTTTTTGTGAGATCTGGGCTCCAATAATGAGATCCAGCTTAAAAAAGATCAAATGAATTGTTCGACAACTAATTCAATCAAAAATAGATCTAAGTCATCGATTAATGTTTTCTGAGACCTGTCATAAATGACAGGCATTCACGAAGAGCGTCGGAAGTTGCTTTTCAGAAAGTTTGAGGTTTTGAGTGTTTTATTGACGATGAGATGGACGTACAATATTTAACATATATTGACTATATAATTTTGCGCATACCAGAAGGAATATTTCTATACCTCTACCTCTTTTCTACTTGGTTTTTCGTAGGAACAAGAAAATACGTGAAAAGTATTGGTCGTATGACTTTTTTTCATGATTCGCTGAAATTCATTTAATTTCGTTGACAATGTTTGATTGTACTGTAGTTCTAACATAAACCCGAACCATTCCAGGCAGGTACACTTAGGATGTGCTCAAGTATGTGTGATGCCCAGAAGGTATAAGTCTGCTAGAATTTGCATTGCGTCTGATACTCTGATGGCAAATACTCGCCACTCCTAGCCATTAATTCCGAATCAAAGATCTCTAATAACAGTGACAGAGAGCAAAAACCACTTTCAATTTGAGTTTTTGCTCAACAGATATTGAGGAAACTGAAAAATATAAGCTCTTGTGAAAAAAGAAGCCAGTAGTTCTTACTCTAGACCAGGGTGTCAGCTCTCAGGATCACTTTTTCGAAGATCGTATACGTTCGTGACGTTTTGTGCGAGGATTTTTCGAATTTTTTATAAATACATCCGTTCCAAATGAACGTGTACTTTCGTCGGAACAAGTAGTTGATGATATACTCGAGAAGTAACTTACTTCGAACTATTTGTCCGATTTCACTCGCTCAGGAACGTAAACGTCATCGAACGAGTGATCCCGAAATTTGATGCCCAGTGCCCTTTTGCTGGGTAACACTCACTACAAGATGTTTGGAGTGAATGTTGATGATTGGAAAATAAAAGCACTCTCGCATATTTAACACTGCAAAATAGCTGATTTCACTCTCCAAAAAGAAGGCTCAACTAGCTTTATCGTTGTATTTGAGATTCCAGGATCAATGGGGAAAACGCAGTTATCAGTACGCGGTATGTGAATCAGTTAAAAACCACTGAGCACATTTCATACCAATGTAATGCGATGGCGCAAACTGGACTCACTTTACTGGGTGGCATGACACTATCTTCAGTCGACATAAGAACGAATTCCTGTAGGAAAATAATCAACTTTGCGAAAAAGATTATATTCCTAAGGAGAAAGTAGACTCCATTGCTATCTCTCAATTGGATGTGGCCATGAGTTTAATAATGAAAATGGATTTTCGGTTTTCAAAATTCAAGTTATTAACACTAAAATTTGCACAGCAATTCGCAATGAAATTGAACAACATTATTTTTGAAGCTATTGGCTGTGTATCTAACATAATGGTCTCGTGAATCAGTTTGATTTCTGTTTTCTTCGATTTCTCTTAGAATGGACGAAGTGAAATTTTCTGTTCGAAAGAAATTTTATGTTGAATTCAAAATACGAGCTTGAACCAAATATTGGGACCTGTATTGGTGAAACTTACAAGGGTTAGCCCAGTTGACCTACTCCTTCAATTATTCTTGCCTAGGGGTGAAATGCAGGTCAGTTTCCGGTGTAGCGACTAGGAACTCAAGCCCAAATTGTTCAGAATATTTATTATTTCACGGGTGAATAACCACGGAGGCATAAAAACCGAAGTATATAGCACAGAAAAACATGGATCATTATGGGCAACAAGAAATTTTCGATAAAATCGTAGGTAACGTTGGATATTAGGGTCATGGGTCATTACCCTTTGAGGGTTTCCTTCGACCGTATTGGAATTCTATTATTTAGTTATATTTCTACCAACAATATATCGGCAAGAAATTCACTTTGTTCTCAGCGCAAAGAGTACTAAACTATACGGAAAATTATTAAATATCGATGGAGCAGTAGAATCGAAAAATTTTAAGTACATATACATATATCCACATATTGTAGATCTGTTGAAAATATAACTGTATTTTGCAATTTATAATCTTGAAATAGATAAAATCCTCAAAAGTTTGATTCCGGAAAAATTTGGTCTTTATCATTTGCAACGATATTATATTCGGTACTTCAGGAGGACTGACATATCGAAATTTGTTTTTACGTTCATTGAAATTGAACAAAAAAGATTCGTTCTCTACAAAACTGATAAGTACACTTTTCATAGACTGAAAGTGTTTTCTTTTTCATTCGAATATATAAAAATTTTGAATTGATGATCTTAGATTCAATTGCTGACACTAATCAATATCGTCTAATTCATTTGGTTAAAAATTATTCCGTCATTAGGTTACAGCACTGAGAAGAAAAGCTAAAAAAAGCAATGAATGCAAGTTGTTTGATTTGTATATGTTAAAGATAGTCTCTACTGTCAATGCTTCATTAGCCATAAACAGAAGTCGTTCCTGAAGCTATAGTTTTTGCGTATAACTAAAATACTCTCAAATTTAAATAATTGAATTTCAACCTAATATGGCCCAGATAAAAATCAGTCAGTTATAAGAGAATCCATTTAAAAATAGCATGAATACGTTAGACAGATGTTAACAATTGCTACCACGTGTGGGGCTTGATGGTCCAACAGAGAAGCTGTTAAAAGCCTTCCAGATGAGATATCGGCCACCTTGACCATCTCCTAACAATGTTGCTGTTTCACAGGGGATTTATGGCATTTTCATCTGCATACTCAGAACTTGAATACAATGCGCTGAGAAGGAACTAAATGGATTCAATTGAATTTTATTATTATTTTTCCTTTCCAATTCAGAAAAAAATGAATTATTTTATCCTCCCATGGCATCGCATTGGTACTACTTTATTTGTGTGATATTTAACTTCTTTTTGATTTGATCCGAAACACTCCTTGTCTTTCTCAGAATTTGAAATTGAAACTATTTGGCACATTTTATTGAAAGTCCAAATTGAATGAAATTATTATGTTCTTTCAAAACTGAATATAAACAAAAAGAACAAATTGTCGAAAGTCGAATATTTTTTTGTGTGTATTATTTTCGAAACATTTCTCAATTCCTCAAATTAAAAATTACCGAATGAGCTATTACCAACCTAATCTCGATCTTTAACAGATGCCTTGGATGGATGTCATTCTAGGACGGACTAAGAATTTTTACGTTAATGATCGTTCTTTTGTCCATTGAAAATTTTGTATTTGATACCTGACACAGTGTCGCTAATTTTGTCTAACTAGTTTTAAAAACCTTCAAATTTTACATTCGTAGAATTGAAAAAATCATGCTTACTGCTGATCTTTTGTTAGATATCGAAACTAATCTATCTTGCAACTATGTATTATTGTGTTATGATCATTGAAAACATACACACTTGGTTGTTTACACGACATTTTTTCGCTTCTTATCACTGAAATTGTAATTAATTCAATATTGTAATATCATTTCCAATATTGTTGACAATGGTCAGTAACTAGTTCTACTTTGTTTCCTACTCTTTGTTAATTGAAAAACAAATTGTACATGATTTGTGATCTCACAATAAATCATCTCTATGTACCAATGTTTTCTCAACTGATATCATTCACATAAGGTCGAAGTGTTTCATTGAACATTTCAATTCTAAGTTTGTTTCGAATAACTATTTTTTCATAATTATAATAAAAGAACTGTGTGTAAGAAAATGACATAACCTTACAGTAACATTTTCATTCAGAAATTTTGTCAGCAATGTCGAAATTCCTAGCGATTTCGCGAAATAGTATTTATACGTATTGTTTACTGGGTGGGAAAAGCCAAACATTTCTGGGCGACTGTGAAGAATTCAGGAATGTGGCTTTTCTCGAAGTAATCATAATTTGTTTTCGCAAATCCTGCAAAATTCGACAGATACTGATCAATTTTGAAAAAATTGCAAATAATTTTATTCACAAATAAATGGTGCTTCGCAATTTGCAATAACAGTACTTGGATTACAATAGCAACGTACAGAGGTTGAATTGTCGAATTTGACATTTTCAAATTTAATTGCTGGAGGTTCTGGTGGTTGAGGCAGTTCAAGCTGCTGCATGAAAATTATTGTAAAAAATAAAAAAACTTACTAAAACCCTGAGCATGTGTTTTGAGCGCTCGTTCATTGGTGGACAATGAGGCTATTAGCTAAAAATTTTGTATAGGACTTGATGACGAGATTGATGCTGAATTCATAAATGCGAAATGTCAGCACGATCGAAATAATGTTCTGGAAATTATTCGAAAACTGAAATATGTAAAAACTTGGCAATTGAAAAAATTAAATCTATGGTTTTGATTATCCGATCCTCTTGAAATTTTGGATGAACATTCAGTATATCTTGTTTTGGAATATGAAGTTCCTTCTTTTCAATATTCCAGTCGAATTTTTTATGGTTCTGTTAACACCATGGTTACAATATGGGGCTTATTGTGAGCATCTTGCATTTGGCCGCAAAATTTCATTTCGATTGGTTTCGTTTCGTCTGAGATATTGACGAACAAAAATTTTGAATGGCCATATTTCATGGAACACTGACGATTTGGCTGGTTAAAAAACTCATCTGAGGCATTTGGCAACCGAACTCAACCTCAAAATTTCGAGTATCTAGGGCGATCCCTTCGAAAGTTATCGTGCTAACGGACGGACGGACGGTTCCAAGAACAGAATTGAATTTGATCACGAATTCGTCATCAGGGAGTCTAGCCCTATCGTTTGAGACCATTTTAGGCTCAAAATTCGAAAATAACAGACATTTCGGCAAAACGATATAGTAGAACGAGCTCTCAAAAAAGGACGAAACTGCATTCAAATGTATGTAGAACATTTTCAAGAAAATCTTGACTTTTTCTACAAGAAGTTTGTCAAAAATATCAAAATTTCCCAGCGATTTGCGGTGAAATACGATTATATATTATATTATTTACTCTAAATAAACCCAGTCTAATTTCCCTTAACAAACTATAAATATATTATATTATATATCTATTCCCTACCGAGTTCTACATTGTTTCACACTCAGTTCTAATAGAATAACAAATTCAAATGACACGATATCACATACATAATAAATCAACTCCTGTATATCAACATCAGCCTCTTCAACTAATGTTATTTGCATCAATCTCAGCTTGTTCAATTGAGCATAAGATGTCTGTTCCTTCGAGAACCCTGGTATTGTACTCATTAACCTAAATTGAAAATTGTTTAAACAAGGATGATTTCAGCCATTAAATCGCTAAGACAATTTCTACTTGCATCACAAGGCCGAATTGTCACTTGTTGTTTCTTGAACTGTAATTGAGATGTCGTCTTGATGGCACAAAAAAAATCGCTCTCTGAACAATTTTCTAAAGTATCCGCGTTGTTTGTGATGAGGCAATTTGACCTACGGCTGCACAGAAGCGATGAGAAATCACGCCATTACTTCTGTGTAATAATTCTTGCGAGTGATATTACTTGTTGTTTTTGTTTCTCTTCCTGTGTGAATTCTGAATCGCTACTATGATTGATGAACGTGGCATCAATGTCATTGGGTTTGAGTAAGAATCGAGTGTGAAAATCGAAAAAATATGGTCATATCAAGGCAATGTCAAATATGGGAAAAAAATCCGTCTTACATTTTATTTATACGGAGCATTTCATAATATGATTGTTGACGTGAAAATCATGATGATAGAATATGGATAAAACATGATTTCACAAAATTTTTCAACTTCAACTTTATTTATCATTGTCATGTGTCGCCATTATTTATTTCAACTTTCACTGAAATATTAATGCAAATATTCTGAATGAAAACTGCTATTGACAGCAATATTTCGATCTATGTGGATATTTTTGTGAATTTCGGATCAGAAAATTAACTTTTCTTTCGATGATACGGAAAGTGAACATAAATGTGCACTATTGAGATATAAATTGGGCTGTTTTAATTTTCATCATTTATTATATTAACGTTTCGGCCAGCATTCGCAAGGCGTCGTCAGGGAAACTTTTCATAACTTGCCACTTTCAGAAAAGCAACTTTCGTCACTCTTTGGAAGTTTTTATCATTCTTTGAAAACACTTCAATGTAATATTGATTGTATCAGTGGTTAAACAATTCATATGATCTTTTCTAAGCTGGCTCTTATTATTGAAGCCCAGATTGTTGTGTTTATCTATATTCGGTCAATTTAGTGAATACTGCTCATAGTGCTCATGTACTCTCTTTACTTCCTGATTCCAAAGAAGTAACAACGGCAGATAATATTTGAATGCTGGGGAACAGCAGTGAGAAGATTACAAAAGTATAAAATGTATTTATTTTTCTACATACTCAAAATGAAGACTCGGTTTCACGAACACCAAATTGATCAAGATTGATGCATTTTAAGGCATGATTTCTTCTGTTTAAATGTACGATTGTCCTGTTCAATTTTACTGAAACATAGAAATTTGAATTATGTAAAATGTATATCTTATGGTAATCAAAATGTATTTCAATCAAGAATTTATACTCAATACATTAGGTCTAGGAAAAGATCTTGTACGCAATCGTTTATTAATCTAGCGATTAACTAGTTGATTGAATAAATGTTATCGTAGTGAATAATAATTAACCTGAATTTTGAAACCAATAAATTTTTCCGTCGATCTCAAAAAAAAAAGGTGATTTTAATGTGTACCAAATTGATCATTAATGACCCATTTTAATGGTCAATTTCTGCCATTTTAATATACAATCCTCATGACAACCGTTCACAAAGTATTCAGAAGCACTACGAGAAATGTCAAAACTCTACTGGAACATGGATACATCGAAAATTTATTATGTCAAATGTGAATCTTGCCCAAAATGAGAATTTTTTTCAATCAAGAATTCATACACAATTCATATTGAGATCGTCGGAAAAATCTTGTAATCAACTCGGTTATTAATCGAGCGACTAATGGTCTCGAACTATTAATCAATATAAATTTCCTGGCCATTAGTCGATGTCTCTAATAACCAGGTTGAATAAATAATTATTTTGGTTATATTTTTTTGGACATTGAATGATGATTGAATGGTCTCTTACTCCTGAAACCATTCGCTAATCAGCAATCACGATTCATACTCTATTATGTTTGTATTTGAGTTTACATTCGATATTATCTTGATTAAAATTGAATGGCTACTAGAAGTTATCATTGTTCCAATAATAAAAAAGGGTTTTCCATCAGATGTTCATTTCATCAGATATATCCAATTTAACCTCAGTTATTAATTGATTACCTGTCGATATCTTGACTTCGAAAGTGATGTAAAATAATTAAAAGTTTCGATAGCAGATTGACATCTTTATTCTCTGAGTTGGGGAGACAGTCGCTGGACTACCTCAATTCAACTCCTAATTTTATTCTTGTTATGTCATGTTTTTGGAAATATTTTTGATCACTTTTTAACGAGCACCATGACCAAGAAAAACAATATAATCAAGGTCGAAAATTAAATTTGTGGTTTTATGTTCGATTAGACTGTCCTTGGATCCGCACGAACAGTGACTAAGTAGCTTCTAAATTACCAATTTTTTGTATTCCTCAGACGGGACAACCTATAGTTTATTATATCAGAAATTGTCGAATCGAGGACTGAATCGTTTCTTCTATCAGATAAGTGCCACTGCAATCATGAAGTAGGGAAAAAAGGAATTCAATAATATAATATTAGTAGGAATATGACGTAAAATTATTGATGATGGAAATTTGATTGTATTATTAGTTGGGTTGTCCCCTTTTTTTGTACATTTGTTTTTTCTGAGCGTTTTGTCAAAATGTTCAACAATATCAAATTGCAAATTGAAATTAATTTAGACAACTAGGTTGTTCGCAATGAAATAAACAAATTCAAAAAAGCTATATTGCAAACTACCAAATAAAATCATGAGATACAAATAGATTCTTCGTAAATCCATTTTTACACATAAAATATACTGTGTGAAAATTTATAGTTCACTCAACAAAGAACTGGGAAAACTTTCGATTAGTTGAAACTCCAATAATGTGCTTTAGTAGATACTTGATTTAAATGTTGTTCACTGTATCACTCGAATGTGCCAGTGAAATTATTTTTGACGGCAGAAGCCCGCACTGCAGAAGAAAAAGCTTAGATAACTGATTATAATGACAAATATTACGAAATTGAAATAATAAGGTCCACTTATGTAAATATTCAGTTTGGCAACTATTGGGTAAATAATGTTCAGAATGACGATTACCCATATAGAAAGTTTGTGTGCTTTTATTTTATAATTCATACAGGGTATCGTTGAAAAGCAGAACTTCACGTTAGGGGGAGATTTTTCCGGCTTTCGGGCAACAAATATTACTGATGCTTGATTGAGAAATTATTCAAGAAGCTCGGAGGACGAACCACATCTTTTTTGATGTTTTTAACTGAAACACTGATCAAAAGTTTATCAAGGAGAATATATTGTTGATTTCGTGCCTATGTATTGCAAATTAATTTTTTGAATAATATATCTCGAACTATTTAGATGAGATGAGGCTGCGTAAGTTTTTATTCATTTTGAGAACATTATTTTATTGAATTATAGATGTTTATTGAGTATTGCACTACTCATCAATCTTGCTAGTGTCAAGCCTATCAATGATTTGTTGATTTCTTATATGTATTTCCGAACACATTATGTTGAAAAAATTGAAATAAAGTTACTGATTCTCAATGAAAAGACATTGATTTCAAATGATTTGAGATTGTAATTCAATTTGAAAATTATTTTGGGTTTTTATTTTCATTTGGATAATCATAATAACATTAGGTATATCACCTCACAAATCTCACAGTATTAATAAGAATATAATTCACTGAAATCTGTTATTATATACCATTTCTAATTTTTTTCAGATGATTTTATTTTTTAGAATTAATTCCAGTCATATTTCCCGTTATTGAATACAATAAAATTTTATGAAGTGTTCGAAGTTACAATATGAAATTGTTGTATTTGTAAACTGTATTTGAATATGTAGTACTTTATTCTTCATTTTGGTTCTGGCTAAGAGCTATTATGGATGATAACCACGAAACACATTTACTTCAGTTAGAATAAACATCTTTGATATGATGCTTATGAAAAAAATTTCAATTAACAAATTCTCATATCTTCATTTTGATGCATTAACAGTTAATGGTTATTTCCGAAACTACCATCAACAACAGAAAAATATGAAAAATGGTGATTTTTCATCTAATTTTCCCCTTGTTATTTTCGACATCTTAATTAACCAAATTTACACTGTTTAATAACCGAAGATTTATCACCGGAAAGAGCAATTAAATAACAGCTTTAACTCAAGCAATTTCACCTTGTCACCCAAGATAAACACAAGATACAGTGTCACTCCACCTGGATAATTACGTAGGAATTGCAACTTCCCATAAATCCTGAAAATCACGATCAAAACTACCATACGAAAAACATAAATAATAAATCTTGAACTTTCTCCCGCTACTCTTACCTCTTCTCTATGTGAGTGCGACATGCATCTCGACAATTTTTCAATTACACAAACGTTGTAACTGTACCAAATAACAGTTTCCGATAACACCGCCGCTCTGTAGTGAGCTATACAGCGTGTCCATTATCAAAACATCGTAACTGTAATATATTATAGAATATAATATGTAAATATAAGACGTGTAACAGTTCCATTTTGCATACGGAATTGAATTGAAAAGGAGGATGTGCCAAATACGGTAGAACCGACAACACACTTCAACGGTTTCTGGAACGTTTAAATACCGTGGCTTACTTCATTTTATGCTTTATATGATCGAACCAGCATATTTAGATGTAAAAGATACTAAAACTTAGGGTTATTCAAAAAGTTCATAACTGTTCCAAAGCTATATTACATAACCTGCATAAGTGCAAACTGTATATAAATTTGATCGCGAGACAACAAGAAAATCTTATTCCATTAATATCATTACAGTGTGGAACTGCCAAAAGGAATAAATTCGATAACAAATAAATGAGAGCGTGTTGGGAAAAACGCTTTGGTACGTCGATTGTATTTTTAAATGCGCATTTAAAAAAAATTATATAGGGTGTGTTATGTGACAGTGGCCGATACAACTTTCTTATTTTGAATACAACTCCCTGTACCTATATTATTAGTTTTTGGATTCTTCAGAAAATGTTAGACATAATTCTAGTTCGATTGTCCATACCTATCTTCAACTGTTTCGGGAATATTAAGTGTTTTCAGATGTATCACACAAATCAACATTAAAAAAAATTATTTTATTTCACAAATAATGTCAAAAAAACATCAATTTTATTGTAAGAGATGTTCAAAATGTTCGCCGCGAACGTCTTGTGAAATAAAATAATTCTCTGTTTTCAATGTTAGTTTCTGTAATACATCTGAAAACACTTAATATTTCCGAAACAGTTGATGATAGGTATGGAACATTGAATGGAGAATTTTCTGAAGAACCCAAGAAATAATCATATTGTATGTTGTATTCAAAATAAGAAAGTTGGTATCGGCCACTGTCACATGTCGCTCCCTACATAATTATTTTTTCTGAAAATTTGCATAAAAAATACTAATTGACGTGTCCAAGCGTTTTCTTCAACAAACTCTCATTTATTCGTTATCGAATTTATTCCATTTGGCTGTTCCACACTGTTTGATCTACATATGAGTCAAAAATGTGCACCGAGATTTCTAGGGGTGATAGTACGCATTGAAAAATAAGTATAGTTTGCTGAATAAACTTATAGTGCAAAATGCATATTTTATTATCCTTCCAAAGTTGATCAAATTGAAGCTTCTCCACAATCAAAATTATTTTTCAGAACTACTGAAAAATATTGCTTTTATTTTCATCCAAACCTTAGAGCAGACTTATTGTTAGGTACTTATTGTTCAGCAACGTGACGAATGATTCTGCTGACATCATTCATTTTTCGTATTTGAATAAGAGTACTTTTTTCATGAAATTTTCTACGCTCCGCCAAATGCTTCAATGTTTCACCAAACCGAATATTACGAAAGAAGTTGTCGCAAAAAATCATGACTCACCCTCTAGAAATACCCTTTATAAAAATATCTGAAATATAGATTTTTTCAAGTTTGGAATATCAATATGCACTTTGTTCCACAAGTTTATTCGACAAACTATACTTATTTTTCAATGTACTTTTACCCCCTGGAATCTCGGTACACATATTTGACTCGCATTGTATGATCAACTGAACATAACGAAACAAAGAATAATATCTATTGTACTTCTCGGAAAGCTGAATCCAATACACCTAATGCTTTGAAAATAATAAAACCTAAAGTGTTTTTGATGAGAAAAAGGCGATTTTGAAATGTAAAAAACAAGAAGCTGTGGAGGCATCAACAAAATCATTTTCCATTCGAGATTGCCGTATATAGGATGAAGAAGGCTTTAATGGTTTTCTCATTCAAAAAACACTGAGTAGAGAAATTCATTCTTCAGTAAAGATCAGAACTCTGAAAGTATAATTCTCGAAAGTAAACATTTTCGACCCAAGTCAGAACTTTATTCTGAACATATTAAGCAGATACAAAAGTTTCATCTGCATCATGCATCAGGGTATATTGAACCACCATTTCGATATTCATTTACACCTGGTTTTGAAATTTGGTGCATCTGTCACTCTTAGTAATGAGTGACAGATGCACAAGATACTGGTCTCTGATCACTGTGTCAGATGCTTGGTTCATGGTATTTTATTTTTGGTATCATTCGAATCAGGACCAACGTACGCTGCAAAACTTTTGATCTTAGGATTTGAAATATCAATATACACCTTTATGTTTTAATTATTTTCTGGTAACGAAACAATCGAAACACAAAACTTCAACTGAGGATTATTCTCTTATTCATCCGAAAGTAAATTCACATTAAGATAATGTTTCATTGCTATGTTTAATGAACTACGATCTACGATGCATAGATATATGTCGAAAAAATTATTCTGACTTCACATTTGTTCATAATTAAGAGAGAGGTGTCTTAATATCAGTTGACAGTTTAAGACACCCTTTCTTGATTATGAAAAAATGTGAAGTCAGAAAAAACAACAAAATCTTGGTACTTAACATCCATTACACATTCTACAATTCATAACATAAGCTTGAAATTATATAGAAGCTATATTTTCGATTTTTTTTCAAAGAATTTCAAGTTCGTTTTTTGCCATACACCACTTTTTAATTCGTTTATTCTTATCACTAACAAAAAAATTCGAAGATATAGCTTCTATATAATTTGAGCTTATGTTATGAATTTGTGGAATGTGTAATGTATTGTTCAGTACCAAGATTTAGTTTTTTCCCTGATGGCAAGTGTTATTAGGCCCACTACTTATCACCCTCCTACCCCCACTTGTTAATAGATCTTTGGGAAAAAATTCTCCATGCAACAAACCTAGAAGTATCATAAAATTCCAACGAACTGTCTCAATTCAAAAACAATATTTTTGGAGAAAAATTATATTCTTCTTATCATTTGTCTCGCTTATGTTCGAAATGTATGAATTCTGTATTCATCATTCGTGAGACTAATTTAATAGTGATTATAAAATAAATTCGGCTTATATGTGTAATATCAACTGATTTTGGGGAGCTCGAAAGGGGGGGTCACACGGTAACTGTCAGAATGACCGATATAATCGATCATAAATTAAATATGTCATTGTATTTTGAAGGGGTGATACTGACAGCTGTTCAAATGGACAAATTGGTTTGATACCTAACTTGGAATCATCAATAATCTGTCAATAAAGAAAGAACTTGAACTCAGAAGATGTTTACCTAAGTTTCGTAATAAATGATGAATGTTTCGCCTGCAAATGTTGTTCTCTTCTTCTTTATTCATTTGCTACTAACTAAATATACATACAGATTCTTATGTTTGTTCAATTGTTCTTATAGATCAAGTTAAGCTCAACAAAAAATTATATATCGATTGAAATATATTCTGGGAGGATTTTGCATTTCTAAAAAAATTTCAAAACACAAAATGATTTGAGATCCATTCTAACCAGAATGAGACACAAAAATCAATTGTGTTTACAATATACAATATATATGTGGAAAAATCTTATACAGTAGAGACCTTCAGAAATAATTATACAGGAGAGACCTTTAGATATAAGAAAACGGGAGCATAAGAACACATCAAAAATAGAGACATTACAAGATCACAAATCGCTGATCCTAATGATGGAACCTGATAATAATTATAAAAGGAAAATTAAGGAATCCATATGTATTTTTTTATGAAGTTGATAATTGGCCAATTGTTCTGTTAGAAAAGACGTATTGGATTGATTCATTGAAGAAAGAAATGACATCAGGAAATTTCAAAATTAAATAAATCAACACCTCTATATATGTATTGAGAACTTTCAATGTCAATTAGATTGCAAATGAAAAAACACAACATTTCTGAAGATTTTCCAAGTTTGTCTGAAGAAGGTGTCTGATATAGACACCCAAACGTTACATTGTCCTTTTCATTTATTTCCTTTTTCAGTTTTACTGTAAGGCACAATTTTTTTCAAGACAAATTTGCTCCGGACAAATAAGTGCAAAGATTTTTCGCAGGAGCAATTCATCTTTATTAAATTTTTTTAATTATTTCTGTTTCAGAGATTGAAAGTGAAGATCTTTGAAGTTTTTCAGAAATTTCAGAGACTGTGAGTGAAAACTTATAAATTTTGAAAAAAAATAATAAAAATTATAGCCTCCTTGTTTTGAACCTGAACCAATGATCAGAATATGCTAACTAAACTAACGAAAATATCGTTTGATTCTTGAATACATGCATCAATGATTTTGAAAGACTCACTAATTCCAGTAATTTAGAGAAATAATAATAAAATTCGGTCTAGTCAGGATGTCATCGAACGATATAAAAATTCCGCTTTTCTTTCCTAGTCATGACTCATCTGATCATAAGTATAATCCGAATCTGAGTATGATTTAAAACACGTGTTTCCAATTTTAATAAGCTAACCGTTTCAAGTTTTCCGAAAAGTTATTCACGTCATCATATTAAATAGATAATTCAAATTACACCGCTATCTATTAAACAAACCAAAAAGTACATGCGAATATACAGTTATCTGTCAACATTTTGCAGGATACATTTTTTTTTGCCGGATAGTTATTAATAATTCCTGAACTATTCTGAAATTATCTGAAAAGAACACACGTCCCGAATAAAGGAAACGACCTCTTAATGACCGTACAGATCAAATACCTACTATTCAACAAAAATATTCAAGTTCATGAGAGTCACGAAACCTTTGAATACAATACAAGCGAAAGTTCACTGTGCTCTTTAACTATTGCTACAACTTATTTGGTGCAAAATCCCGAATGGAATGGGACACCATGTATAATTACCGACTCCGGATAATAGCAAAGATGTAGCTTCAGACATGAAACTAATGAGGAGGTTTTTTAATAATGAATGGGTTCAAAAACACCACAAACAGGAAGTTGAATTAAAGCTGCTGCAATAATTATGCCTTTTGAAGTTATTGAAAGTGAAACTCTATGAACTACATGGTCATCTGAGTATCTTCACATTTTGTTCATTAGAATTTTATTAATAAGTGTAGGTTTGTTTCCTCATTTTTGGTGAAAAATATATATTTTTTTGTGTTCTACCAATTACGAAAAGAAATCTTATATAATAAATAATAGTTAGTAATAAAATTAATGGCGGCCTAATTTGATCGTTACAGAACAAAAATGATATTCTACTAGTTATTTATGTTTTTTTCATATACTGAATTTTTTTAGAATTTTCCACATTTTCAGACAGGGTGTTTTGATATGCGACGTGATCCTTTGAAGGGGCTTTTCTATTGGTCTATTAGCACA
>CM024247.1:31119874-31153093 GCA_013421045.1 Propylea japonica
TTATAGTCTTTTTGTGATCAGTATAAGCTGTAAATTGGTATCGAATATCGAAGAAAATTAAATAATGTGTACCGTCGTGTGAATTCAGTCAATTAATTTAATGATTTCGATATACAGGGTGTCCTAAATTGAACGTACAAACGAAAAGGGGAGATTCCTTAAGTGAGTTTAAGAAAAAGAAGTCCATAAACATGGGGGTCGCAAACATTGGTTTTTGATATACAGGGTGTGTGAAGTTTTAATCGAAAACATGTGTTGATAATAAGAGTTTATCGAATCTTATGAATCATCGCTACAGATCAGGAAAATTTCCATAAAAACTGACACGGAATTCATTCACCACAGCTTACAAAGTGGCCTTCCCATCATAATTTGGATTTTCACGAAGATTTCGAGAGAATCGTTCAAAATTTTTTTCTCGAAATCGTTGGTGGATACGACAAAACTACAAGTGACCGAAAAGTTTAGTATAAGAACAAAGCTTCTTTTTATACTTTTTTCAAATTGCAGTTGCTCACCAAAAAAAAAATCTGCAGAAGAACAGGTGGCAGTGTTCCAGGAAAAATATCACCCTGTAGATCTTCTATCGAAATTGCCATGTCACGTGGTGAGAACTCTCAAATGTAATATCTATGCCAAATTTCAGTTGAATATCTTGTGAAGTGTAGTGTAGATACTATGAGAAAAAAACTGAAAAAAAATTCAAACTTCAACACTCTGTATCTCGAAAACGAAACGTTTGCGACCCCATGTTATGGGACTTTTTTTTCTTAAACTCACTCAAGGAATCTGCCCTTTTCGTTGTACGTCAATTTAGGAACACCCTGTATGAATATATTAATATTATATTATAAAAACCATTCACTAAATGGTTTCCCATGCTTTTATCGAGGTATTTTATATATTTTTGCCGACCTCGAAATAACAAGGTGATTTAATGTGTACGAATTGATCATTAATGACCCATTTTAATGCTCAATTTTTGGCTATTTTAAGTGGCAATCCTCATGGCAACCGTTCACAAATTATCAGAAGCACTACGAGAAATGTCAAAACTCTACTGGAACATAGAGACACAGAAATTTCCTTTTGACAAATGAATGTCTTGTGCAGAATAAAATGATTCAATCAAGAATTCATACACAAATCATATTGGATCGTCGGAAAAATCTTGTAATAAACTCGGTTATTAATCGAGCGACTAATGGTCTCGAACTATTAAAGCGTTCGCTCCGCTCACGCTTTAAATATCTTGACCATAGTCGCTGTCTTTAAATAACCTAGTTTATTAAATAACTATTATAGTCTTTTTGTGATCAGTCAATAAGCTGTAAATGGTATCGAATATCGGAGAAAATTAAATAATGTGTACCGTCGTGTGAATTCAGTCAATTAATTTAATGACTTCGATATTATGTATTATGTATTTCATTGCATGATACTTTATAGGACGAACACTGATTTAGAATGTAATTGCAAATATTTAATAACAACAAACTAATCAACTTGTTTTCATGAGAAAAATAAAACTTTGAACGCCTTTTTGATGGTCTTATTTTAGTATCTATATATATTCAAAAAGTTTGGATTGTTATGTAATATACAGGGTTCACGAGGTACCTCACCATATTTATACGGGGAAACTACTGAACGTATTTTCATGAAATTCAGCACTTGTAAGTATTTCACGATGCTGATGAAATCTAAAATATTTTCAAGGCATGAGCCATCCGGTTTTTACGGAAATGACGTCAACTTCCGTTTTTCAACTTAGAACACCATTTTTTATTGCAGAAATAGATTCCTTAGAAAATTTCAAGTTATTTTGATGTAACATTTTCTGTTTTGTTGGAAAATTCGAAAAAAAAAATCGAAAATAGAGCTCCGCTGAAACAAGAATAACTTCGAGGTTTTTGGATGGAAATTTCATTTTTGGGATTTTTCAAGATGTAAGATTGATGTATCCACTTAAAAAATCGAAATCGCGATTCATGCAGGGGGTGAAAAAAATCACTTCAAAGTTAGGGATGACAAAATCGTGAAAAATCAATTTTTTCAAGATAGAACCCCATTTTTTTTATGCCAGATATAGATTTACGTTAAAAAAATAATGTGAGTGTATGCATCACACCCTTGCCCTAAAGTGGATATTTCTGAGTTATTCACAAAAAAACTGTTTTCGTCTTGAATTTCAGCTATTTCTTTTCCTTCACGCCAAAAAGATGAAATTTTCAGTATTTTCGCAGTATTTTGCGAAGGATATTCTCTTACTCGACAATAGCGTCACTAAGGCTTCCTTCAACGACGTCCCATATCTTCGTTGTCTTGATTCAAATCAGTAGTTGATATAGACTGTTCGCTAGATACTCCCACTCGCATAGGCTTTCTAAATCTTCGGCTGGCTGCTTCCTATGCCGCAGGAATTTCTGAAAAAAGCGTGAATTATATTTTCTGATACAAGGTGAGTACAAGCGCTGCATAAGCTGTAGAAAGAACCTGCAAAATCTTCTAGCGGAGCCCATACTTGGTGCCATTTCGAATTTTTCTTCCAGGAATCAAATAATGTACCGGGTTTTTCACTATAATTTGACCCCCCCTTTAACTTTGTTACTAAAGGAGATACAAAAAAATGTTTCGTATAAAAGTTTCACGAAATCAACTGAGGGTTTTTGATATGAGTCCAGAAACTGAAATATATGGGCAACTTCATTTTTTCAAATGGAACACCCTGTATATTTTTCTATGTTTGGCTAGCTCTTTTTCCCCTGATTTCGAATATGTAACATATGTTGGTCTATCTTTTTTATTCTGAGAACCACAGAGTTTCAAATTTTAAGAACCACCTGCCAAGATCTGTAATCATTTTACAAGTGGCAGAGAACATTTACTGAAAATGGTCATTTTGGAGTTATAATAACGTCAATGGAAAGATATACAGGGTGAACAACATTTAATGCAACTATATTTTTTCAAATGAGACACCCTGTCCTGTATATTCTTCCTTCTTTTGATAGGCTATTTCCTCCTGATCTCGAATATAAATGCGTATGTGGATGGGTCCCTTCAATTTCAGGAGTTTCAAAGTTTTGAAATGATGACACCGAATAAAAAAAAATATTGAAATACCTACGAAATTCTTTATATCCAAACAACCTACTCAAAAGTATTCTTTAGAATGAATACTTAAACAACACTTAACCAAAGAAAAATGATAAACTAGGGTAGTATGGTAAGATAACATCAACTAAATTGTTGAGGGATTAGTTCCGAATTATGGGTTAATATTGGTTGATTTTATATCATTAATATTATCTCCGCTTTGATTGTCATTATTGCTGAAGTAAATTTTTTCCTTCAGGAACGGCTATAAAAACGTGTCCAAAGGTATTAAATCGGGACTATTGGTGGCCATAAAATGGGTGCGCTATTACCAATCCAAAGATCAAATTGGCCACTTAAATATTCACGAACTTCCAAAACGCTATGCCAGATGGTTCTTGAAATTTGATACTCTGTGGTGTTCAGAATAAAAAAGATAGACCAACATATGTTACATATCCGAAATCAGGGGAAAAAGAGCTAACCAAATATGAAAAAATATACAGGTGTTCCATTTGAAAAAATGAAGTTGCCATCAATATGTTGGCCACCTGTATATATTTCAGTTTCTGAACTCATATCAAAAAACCTAAGTTGATTTCGTGAAACTTTATACGAAACATTTTTTGTATCTCCTTTCGTAACAAAGTTAAAGGGGGGTCAAATTATAGTGAAAAACCGGTACATGGGTTAAATGGTATTGAAAAGGCAATTGCGCAACCAACTGAATCAAATAATTGTTTTGGAGATCAGATCAATATCCAATTAGCCGACGAAATTCCAATAATCGCTCTCGATCGAATTGAGATATAAGTTGTCGCAACCGTTCTAGTCTATCAACGAAGAAGCATTCATTAATTTGGGTTTGGGTGGCCCCAATTCAATTTTCAATTACGCTTATTTGAGTGGATGCTCGAATCAATAACAAGACTTCCAACGTCGGTCAACTCATTTGAATATCCGATACGCAAACTTGAAAACAACAGTGAATTATACTCAAAGATAACTATTAGTAGTGGCAACCATTCCAAAAATCAATAGGGATGTTGACTACTTTTGGAATTTATTTTTTTATAGATAAAACCCTATACAAACACGAAAAATTACTTTTTCCTTAAAAATATAGTAGTTGCCAATAAAAAATGAGTGAATGAAAAGACAATTCAAAATTCCGCGGGAAATGCTCAATTTTGTCACGTTCTGATGATTACGTCATAATACAGTGAACATACTTTGACTTCTGTCAAAGCGAACTGATTTTGCCCGATCCCTGTTCAATCTAAGCCTTCAAAATGAAAACGTCGGTCTGTAAATGCTGAATGAGGTGCTTCTTTTACTTGTAATAATAAATATGAGTAAAAAGTCTGCTACTTACAAAGACAATTTCACGTTTTTAAGCTTCGCCGCACAAAAATCCTTGTTTTCAGCAAAAAAACTTGCGACCATAAGGGAATTTATCTTCGGTAAAAGTTACTACTATTACCCTTGATGAATCCTATCTCCTTATAAAGAAAATTGTAGATTATCGTTCTTGTAACGAACTAGGTATTCTGTTCTCTTTCAGCTTTCAACTTCGTAAGTTCGAATCATAGATATGATAATATATATTTTTACTATGGTTCAAGTCACAGAACAGTGGGTTTCACAAAGCTTGATTGGCAATCAAATCGTTTATATGAAGTAAGTCGATGGTTTATGTCAAAAATGAACGGAAAATTGCAGAGAAATGATGACATTTCAATAAATCAGGTGATTGGAGTTAAGTGGAAACCGGCCTATGAATGTATTTGTTGATCTGAGCACCGAACATTCGAATTTGCAATGACAATACGGATAGTTTGACGTCACTATACGGATTACCTCTGATTGGCGTTCGCAGTCACGTGATAGTTGATAATAAATAACATAATTAAATCAGCTTTATTTAATTCAACGAGAATAATAAGATCACAAAATGGTTTTTTAGGATGCAAAAATTTCCTTCTATGAGGAAAACCTCAATTTATATGAATTCGTAACATCCCTATTGGGATATGTTTCTTTAGTAGGTTATTAGAGAATACGCAATAAAGAAATATCCACGAAGTTTATTGCTAAAATACAGCTTGCCGGTAATGATTTTGATATTATCGTAGATAATTCTAGATATCAATTTATGAAAAAAATCATATAGATGTCCTCAATGCAGCCCCTTGCCGCTAAAGGTCATTCAACGCCCTAGTTTCACTAAATTTTGTCAAAAATTAAAGCCAATCTGTAATTGCCAATCTTAATGTGGCTATCAAATCTAAATTGAGTCAGAATAGTATTCTGCACCTCATATCGATTTTACTAACGGAATTCGAAATAGACATTTTTTGATTGTCCGGAACCTGCCGCATTCCTATATCGAAATCGATATGTCCGAACTTAATCGAGGCATTGGGAACCGAAGTCATCCTGAATATTTCTACGACAATCCCTTCGAAAGTTATCGTGCCTACGGCCGCGGACAGACTGCCGGTAGGGCCCTCGGACAGAATTGAATTTGACATAGTGATTAGTTTTTTGACAAAAATACTACCTGGACGCCACCTGTGCCATTCCGTGCAGGACAGTCCGTAGTTTATTCCCACCATGTTTCAACACGAAAATGCCATTTTTATTTGTTATCAACAAAAAACAACAAAAAATTCGAGTTCTTTTTAGTTTTTTCGTTGCAAAATTGAAACTATTGATGCAATGATAACGTTGCAATGGGATCAAATGTAGAGAATTACGTTGTGAAGAGAATGGTGGGTCAAACGATCCGATCGAATAATTAAAACTGGAGAAAAGCGGAAAAAACCGGAAAATTGCGTGTTTTTTCTTTAACTCATAACTCTGCCATTTGCAATATTAAGAACTGAAAACTTCACCACGACAGTAGCTATTGAAGTGCAATTCATGTGTGCCAAAATTGGATTCGGTCGGATAAATAGTTTTCGCATAATTCCCATTTGATTTTTTTTTTGACATTTTTCGCGGGGAGCTGGATGCGTTTGAGGTCGTCCGATTGAAATTAAAAAAATTGATTTGGAAAGAAGAACAGTAACAGTAACAAAACGTCTATTCTGATTTTTTCAATTTTGGCACACATGAATTGCACGTCAATAGCTACTGTCGTGTGAAGTTTCAGTTCTTAATATTGCAAAATGGCAGATTATGAGTTAAAAGAAAAAAAACACGCAATTTCCGGTTTTTTCCGCTTTTCTCCAGTTTCAATTATTCGATCGGGATCGTTTGACCCATCATTCTCTTCACAATGTAATTCTCTACAATTCATCCCATTGCAACGTTATCACTGCATCAATAGTTTCCATGTTTGCAACGAAAAAACTAAAAAGAACGCGTATTTTTGTTGTTTTTTGTTAATAACAAATAAAAAAATGGCATTTTTGGTTGAAAACATGGTGGGAATAAACTACGGACTGTCCATACACGGAATGGCACCAGTGGCGTCCAGGTAGTATTTTTGTCAAGGCAATATCTCTATGCTTGGCCTAACTGTGAATGGTGAGAATTCGCCTAAAATTGCCAGAAAACACCAAAGGAGGTTAATGAGTAATAGCCCCAGGCGGATCCTTAATTACGAGTAATCCAGTTTGTTGAGCTTATTAGCGAATATAAAATTGCTTGTTGTTTCCTTGCTGATATTATCATTAAGACAATTCATAAATTTGATACAGTAGGATACACAATATCATACTCAATCTCACTTATAACACGAACTATGAGTTTCCAGCTTTTAATATACCCAGAATGGAATGAATTAATTGCATTGCAAATAAGCTGATTTGAGCCTTGAAATTTCAGCATGTATTTTGAATGGGGGAGGAAAAATTGTTTGGAAGACAATGTCTTGCTGATTTTCGTGGTATATTGATTCAATCGAAAATATCGTCCCTAAATTGTGAAAATTTATATTTTGATAGCGAAATTTTGAATTTCATCTTGTGTATTCAAATCACAATTATTATCTGTTAGAATTTTTTTAGTTTGTCGATTCATGTCACCCTATTCAAATTGAAACATATATTTTCTGTAGATTAGATTGAAAGGGTTGGTTCTATCCAAATTCTTCAATATTATATGTTTAGACATCTCTCGATTTTTCTGAGGTCATTTAGAAGTGTAAGATAAAAAGACTACTATTCTAGAAAATGAAATGAAACATGACAAGTTATAAAATATTATACTCCGTTCGTATATTATTGAGCACAAAAACTCTATGAAATATTGACAACATTGCGTATCAATCTGAGAAGGAATAAACAACATAATCTTAACTTATATACACCGTGGTGGAATATTGCTAAATTGCCATGGACTACTTTATGATCAAAGCTCAATAATAGTATGTGAACGGAGTATAGGAAATAATGGACGAAAACGCTAATTAATGGCAGAATCTAGGGGACTTGTCTTTTCCCAACAAATTTTATTATTTTGCACTGAAAAGAAGAGCAAATTCTTTTTACTGTTCATAAGCAAAACATTTAAAATTCTGGTGTTGACTTCAACAGCTGTTTGAAATTCTGAGGGAGTTGACATACCTACGCGAATATTCGTCTGAAATCATTCATGTGCCCATATGGAAACAATATGTGGCATCTTATTGTTCCGTTAGAATAGAACTTTTACAAAAATACGAGGTTTGTCTTTTATATTCCAGGATGAAACAACCTTGAAATCTTAGCAAAGTTAAACATAGGTACTCAACTTTTCTACATAATCGCGATATTTGTGTTGCTTAAATTCAATTAATCAATTAACTCAGCAGTTCAATTCAAGTTTTTTCATTTATTGAGTCATAGAAAATACCTCATTTAAAACAATAATTTAGCCAGAACAGGTGGTCGCAGAACAAGCTGTGGGTAGTCAATTTGTAGGAAATTTTATGTACTCCATTTTGTATGAGAGGTTTTCACGAAAAGTTGATAGTTTTCCGAGTTATAAGCAGAAAACTGCCAAAGATGAGATTTTTCTCTTTTTTTGTTTTTTTTTTAATATTCCCTCACGGAAATTTTGTTAGCAAACCTCAGAATCGGATTCAGCACCCCAAAAAACATAAAAAATCGAAGAAAATCAAAACTACCCAGAACTTTCCTGCTAGGGGTTCTTTTGAGCACAAATTGACTGGACTATTAGGCAACTTAAGAATATTTGCAACCACCTACATTCATTACATTCTATATTGCATTAACATTTGACTGTAATAGAAATTGTTCTTTGGATCCCACACAATTTAAACAATTGTTCAAAAAGGTTTGTGTCGAATAGTATTGATATGGATAGAATTTAGCGAGTGCTATATCGTTTTGTCCGAATGTCCGTAATTTTCGACTTTTGAGCCGAAAATGGTAATTAAACGATAGGGTTCCACTCCCTGATGAAGAATTCGTGCTCACTAACTTTCAAAGGGATTGTCCTAGAGACTTAAGATTTTCAGGGGAGTTCGGTTCCCAAATGCCGCGGTTAAAATTTGTAACCAGCCAAATCATACAGGGTGTCCATTAATATGGCCATTATATTTTTGTTTCTCAATATCACAGAACAGAACCAATCGAAATGAAAATTTGCAGCCACATGCAAGATGCTCTGATAAGCAGCATTGCACAACTTTGTGACAAATTGTTAACAGAACCATGAAAATCAATACGAATATCGAAAAGAAATATCTCATATTTTCATAACAAAATTTTCGATTCCAGTGAAATTTATTTCGTAAATGAAGATGATATACTGAAGTTCGTGCAAAATTTCAAGAGGATCGCATCATCAGATTATCTAATTCATTTTTTAAATATTGATTTCTTACAGATTTCATTTTCTTTATAATTTCCAGAATACAATTCTGGTCGTGCTGAGATTTTGCATTCATATACTGGCATAAGTTTCAAGTCCTATACAAAATTTTGAAAGTACATAATAGCATATTGCTCCACCAATGAACGAGCCTGGAAAACACCTTTTCAGGACTTTTTTATTACTCAACATGAAAGTAATTGAAACGTCAACTATTTCACAACTTGAGAGGCAGTTATTACAAAAATATCTCCATCAGAGTTGGTTCGGAAACATGTAAAGTTGTTTGGATCTTCATATTTTGAAAATAATAAAGCGATTTTTGTTGATAAATATCGGATCTTCCGAACAAATACCCGAACATAAAAGGCTTCTCTCGTATATCTTGGATCACGAAATAGTCGAACTACTCACCGATAGATGTTATTCCAGAATGAATATTGCTGCTCAGCATAAGGAGGCAACGTGTTAGGAACTTCGTGGCTTAAATACTTTCGAAACCCAAGGTATTCATGGAATACAATAAGTCTCGTTGAAGGTTTAGGGAATCATGCTGGCTTTCTGAATCTTCAGGCCCTTAAAATAAGAAACCAAACATAAGCAAAAGTCATAAGCTTCATTATTATTCAAAAGAACCGAAAAACTCAATCACAAATTAATAGAACTGAAGTGTGATAAAAATAGAAGGAAACATACAGGGTGTTCCTAAATTGAACGTACAAACGAAAAGGGGAGATTCCTTAAGTGAGTTTAAAAAAAAATGTCCCATAAACATGGGGTCGCAAACGTTTCGTTTTCGAGATACAGAGTGTTGAAGTTTGAATTTTTTCAAGTTTTTTTCTCATAGTATCTACACTTAACAAGATATTCAACTGAAATTTGGCATAGATATTACATTGAGAGTTCTCACCACGTGACATGGCAATTTTGATAGAAGATCTACAGGGTGATATTTTTCTGGAAACACTGCCACATGTTCTTCTGCAGAACTTTTTTTGGTGAGCAACTGTTAATTTGAAAAAAATGTAAAAAGAAGCATTGTTCTTATACTAAACTTTTCGGTCTCTTGTAACTTCATAAAATGAATGGATTTTATTTTATTTCAGTATAGGAAAGTTATCGAATTCACTTTATGATTCCAGTGAAATCTGGAAAAAATTTACAAATTACAACATATCAAACTTCATTCAGTCTTCATTGATAAATAATTCTGAATATTAATACGAAATTTAAAGGAACCCTGAAAAACGTACCGGGTTTTTCACTATAATTTGACCACCCCTTTAACTTTGTTACTAAAGGAGATACAAAAAAAGGTTTCGTATAAAAGTTTCACGAAATCAACTGAGGTTTTTTTATATGAGTTCAGAAACTGAAATATATACAGGGTGGCCAACATATTGATGGCAACTTTATTTTTTCAAATGGAACACCCTGTATATTTTTTCCATGTTTGGCTAGCTCTTTTTCCCCTGATTTCGAATATGTAACATATGTTGGTCTATCTCTTTCATTCTGAGAACCACAGAGTTTCAAATTTTAAGAACCACCTGCCAAATGATCTGTGATCATTTTACAAGTGGCAGAGTGCGTTTACTGAAAATGCTCATTTTTGGAGTTATAATAACGTCAATGGGAAGATATACAGGGTGAACAACATTGAATACAACTATATTCTTTCAAATGGGACACCCTGTCCTGTATATTCTTCCTTTTTTTGATAGGCTATTTCCTCCTGATTTCGAATATAAATGCGCGTATGTGGATGTGTCTCTTCAAATTTCAGAGTTTCAAAGTTTTGAAATGATGACACCGAATAAAAATAATATGTGAAATACCTACGAAATTCTTATATCCAAACAATCTTATTAAAAGAATTATTTTAGAATGAATACTTAACAATTACTTAACCAATGAAAAATGATATACTATGGTAGTATGGTAAGAATAATATCAACTAAAGAATTGCTCAAAATGACCACCTTCATTCAATAGTTCATATAGTTGTCTCAAGTTGTTTAGACTATTTTTTAAAGCATTATTATGGCTTTGATTCAAGTCAGAAATTAAAGCTTCTAATTTGTCTAATCATTACAATATTATCATATCTTTTCTTTGGCGTTGACTGGATTAGTTCCAAATTATGGGTTTCATATTGGTTGATTTATATCATTAATATCATTCTCCGCTTTCATTGATTGTCATTATTGCTGAAGTAAATTTTTTCTTTTAGGAACGGCTAAAAAAAACGTGTCACGGTGTTAAATTGGGACTATTTGGTGGCATAAAATGGGTGCGCCATTACCAGTCAAAAGATCAAATTGGCCACTTCCAAAACACTATGCCAGATGGTTATTGAAATTTGAAAACTCTGTAGTGCTCAGAATATAAAAAAGAAAGACCAACATATGTTACATATTCGAATCAGGGGAAAAGAGCTAACCAAATATGGAAAAATATACAAGGTGTTCCATTTGAAAAAATGAAGTTGCTTCAATATGTTGTCACCCTGTATATATTTCAGTTTCTGGACTCATATCAAAAACCTCAGTTGATTTCATGAAACTTTTATACGAAACATTTTTTTGTATCTCCTTCGGTAACAAAGTAAAGGGGGTCAAATTATAGTGAAAAACCCGGTACAACCGAATAATGCTCAACCAAATTGGTCCCTGGCTATTCATAATTGGATAATTATAATTCCCATCAATTTCGTTTCGATATCCTTCATTACGACTCTCCGAACGCAATTAACAGACATAATTACGAAACACGGGACAGTAATAATGTTCTTGTAACCAAAAAAATCATCAATTGAGTTGCTAAATTTCGTTGCGTTCATTGTGCAACGTAACCAAACAATGACTTCACTTCCTGGCAATTTCAATATATCCATCATAAATTTTGCGTCATCTGGATGCTCGTAAAGTTTTATTAATATACAGTTATTTATTTATTTGACTTTGTGTGCATTAAGAACCACCCACAATGAAAAAGCTGAAGTTACTTGTTGCAGGTATATGATACGACCCCGTATTAGTAGTCCAGTCAATTTGTACTCAAAAAGTCAAAAGAACCCTAGCAGGAAAGTTCTGGGGTAGTTTTGATTTTTTCGATTTTTTATGTTTTTTGGGGTGCTGAATCCGAGTCTGAGGTTTGCTAACAAAATTTCGTGAGGGAACATTGAAAAAATACAAAAAAGAGAAAAAATCTCATTCTTTGGCAGTTTTCTGCTTATAACTCTTAAACTATCAACTTTTCGTGAAAAATCTCCCAATACAAAATGAAAGTACATAAAATTTCCTACAAATTGTACTACCACAGCTAGTTCTGCGACCACCTGTTCTGGCTCGAATTATAGTTTTAAATGAGGTATTTTCTATGACTCAATAAATGAAAAAAACTTAAATTTTATGGTTCCGATGATGCGATTCTCTTGAAATTTTGCATGAACATTCAGCATATCAGTCTCGATTCATAAAAAAAATTCACTTGAATCAGATATCTTGTTATGCAAATATAAAGATTCTTCTTTCAATATTCCAATTGATTTTCTATGGTTCTGCTCACACTATGGTCACACAATTTTGCATAAGGCTTATTATGAGCATCTTGCATGTTGCCGCAACATTTCATTTCGACTGGTTTCATTTTGTCTGAGATATTGAGAAACAAACATTTTGAATGGCCGTAATTTGTTTCATAAAACAAGGCCATTCTAAATTTTTGTTACTCAATATCTCAGACAAAAACGAAACCAATCGAAATGAAATGTTGCGGCCAAATGCAAGATGCTCATAATAAGCCTTATGCAAAAATTGTGTGACCATAGTGTGAACAGAACCATAGAAAATTCAATGGAATATTGAAAAGAAGAATCTTTATATTCCATAAAAAAATGTCCGATTCGATTATTTTTTTTTGTGAATCGCGACTGATATACTGAATGTTCATGCACAATTTCAAGAGGATCGCATCATCGGCGCCATAGAATTAATTTTTTTTCATTTATTGAGTCATAGAAAATACCCCATTTTCAACTATTATTTGAACCAGAACGGTTTGTCGCAAAACAAGCTGTGGTATTACAATTTGTAGGAAATTTGATGTACTTTCATTTTGTATGGAAAGGTATTTTAGGAAAAGTTGATAAAGTCAGAGTTATATGCAAAAAACTGACCAAGAATGAGATTTTCATTCTTTTTTTGTATTTTTTTCTATGTTCCGTCTGGAAATTTTGTTAGCAAACCTCAAATTCTGATTCAGCACCCCAAAAAAACATAAAAAAAAATGAAAGAAATCTAAACTACCCCAAAACTTTCCTGCTAAAAGCACAATTCGACTGCATTACAGTACCACTGCGATGAAATAAAAATCTGTCATTGGCAGATTTATTTAATCTGTCAATTTACACATTTAATCGGCCAATTGACAAATTGATTTAGTCATTTTTTACTCCTTCAATCTGTCAATTGACAGATTTAATCTGGCTATTCAACAGGTTCTCTATTTCGATTAGGGAAAGAATGTACAAAATGACATACATTTTGGAAAACTTATTATTATATTTTTCTGAAAACTGTCGAACAAAAACATTGCCATATTTTCAGCTATAATATAAACCAGATATTTCCGACATAAAAAAAATATGTTTTCTAGTTGATGAAAAAAATGGAGAGCATAATTATTTACCCACCAGGAGGGTGAAGAAGGGTGAAAGACACATTACACCTTTTCATATATACTGATGGACAAAATTAGCGCACCACCTAAAATTTCGTTAAATTTAACAATTTTAACGTTTTTCTCTTTCAATTGTAGCTCTGTTATTGTCGAATTTCCTCCATTAAACAGAAGTCCAAAAAATAAAATCTTCATGTTGTACAGGGCGTTTTAAATAATGTCATGTTTTATAGTCAAATTATAACGTTTTCTGTGGGCAATGCCAGGTTGCTGAGGCATATAAAACATTGAAGAGTTGTAGCCTAGTATCTCTTGAGTATTTTGTTTTTTCAAAAACCAATTTATCTTGAAGTCGTCCAGAGATATTCAACTTTTTATCAACTCTTGTATTTTATGCATTACCCATAAATATCTTCGCAACCATTTGTCCGATTTGAATGTTTTTTTTTAGTTGTAGCTCTTTTATTGGCGAAAATCATACTACAATGAGGTGTTCAAAAAAATAAATGCATCATGCTGTACAGGGCGTTTAAATTTTCGGGTTTTTTCATTACAGTTTAACGCCTTCTGTGGACAATACCAGATATATGAGGCTTCTAAAAACTATACAATGATGCAGCCTGATGTTTCCTGAGTATTTTGCTTTTTTAAAAGCAATTTAACTTGTACCCTTCCAGAGATATCCACATTTTTATAACATCTTGCATTCATACAATATATTGACAATGAATATTTTCAGTCGAGTGATACTGGGGTTTGCAGTTGTCATAATTTTCTCTAATTCATAAAATTCATTCGAAATTAATAATTGTGTAAATATCTAAAGTTTTCTTTACTTTCCATAAGTCTACGGTGACAACAGACAAAGAAAAATAAATAAGAATTAACTTTCAACACAAAAATAAACGAAAAGAAATTAAGAAAAACAGAAAAATGTATGATGTTACGAAAATGTGAATAGCTCTGGAAGGGTACAAGTGAAATTGCATTTTAAAAATGCAAAATACTCAGGAAAAACAGGCTGCATCACTGTATAGTTTTAAGAAGCCTCATATATCTGGTATTGCCCACAGAAGGCGTTAAACTGTAATGAAAAAAAACCCGAAAATTTAAACGCCTGTACAGCATGATGCATTTATTTTTTTGAACACCTCATTGTAGTATGATATTCGCCAATAAAAGAGCTACAACTAAAAAAAAAACATTCAAATCGGACAAATGGTTGCGAAGATATTATGGCTAATGCATAAAATACAAGAGTTGATAAAAAGTTGAATATCTCTGGACGACTTCAAGATAATTGGTTTAAAAAAAAAAAAAATACTCAAGAGATACTAGGCTGCAAAGCTTTATTGTTTTTATATGCCTCAGCAACCTGGCATTGTCCACAGAAGACGTTAAAATTTGACTATAAAACATGACATTATTTAAACGCCCTGTACAACATGAAGATTTCATTTTTTGGACTTCTGTTTGATGGAGGAAATTCGACAATAACAGATCTACAATTGAAAGAAAAAAACATTGAAATCCGACTGAAGACTGGGAAGATATCAATTTAAAATTTAACGAAATTCAGGTGGTGCGCTAATTTTGACCATCAGTATATATTGGCTTCCACGTCATGTGCTAACTACCCATATTAACAGCATTCTAGCCGAATATCACCCTATTTGGATAATTTGTATAGTATTGTCTTCCCTCTCTTCCTAAGATAAGAGATCTTTTTTCACATCTGACTCCAATTTTGTGGAAATCCTTTTTGTTACCTTTCTTTTTTTCAGTGAAGTATTCATTTCTCATTTATTTTCTCCATAAGCCTCTTCGAAATTTGGAGTTGAGTGTTTTGTACTGGACTTATGGTATATGTCAAATTTACCCTCTCAGACCACATTGTCACTCGCGAAGCTACATGCAATTAAAAAAACGACAACTTATTTTATAAGATCTGAAGGGTATAATTTCAAAACCATCAATAAAGTAAATAATTACAGAAATTTCAATTCTCCTTCTCGAAACACTCGAATGTTATAGCAGATTTCATTGCGTCATTTCGAAAACTTTTCTATATCTAAATGACAATTATCTGTAGTGTAGAATGTATATCATGCAATACTGAGTGTTAATTACAAAATCTTACACACATTTTGCAACAGTATATTAGTTTTTGATCGCAATTGCACGTCGATTTGAGGAAAAACAGGCGTTATGCCATTTTACCCCACTGTGTCATTCTGTACAACCATTCCCCTACTGTTTTGGAATGTTAAGAATCCACTGGTTGACGTGGAGATAGCGAAAAGTTGGAAGCACTGATTCTAAATCTATTTTCAATACTAATAGAGCAAGAGCCCGTGAAACCCAGACTTCGTTATTTTATAAAAAGCTGAAAACTTGTCTACCCATGCTCTCAACACAGGTAAGAACGATAGACCATTATGAAGTTCGGATTACCCTGGCTTTGGCAGGTAAAAGGTATGAAAGGGGTGTAAAATACTGATCTAATTTCGTCAAATTATAAAGTGTGATTTTTTGATTTACCTTCAGAATATCATTAAAAATCACGTCATTAATTGCCAGACACTTACTATAGTGGCAACCCCTTGCCAGACACCCTTAATGTTCATAAAATTGTATGTAATTCTACTTACGTTATAGTATAAAAGCTGATTTGTATATATGATGCTTGGGCAATAATAAGATAATGTTTCCTCATTAGATATACATTTTCGATAGTGCCAACCCTTTGCCAGACAAGCTTGTAGTTTAGCTGCAGATGCGAGCGCGAGACAGTATTTATGAGTGGGTGCGAGTGAGACGGCACGATTATAATGACTTATCCAAATACATTTTTGGTACAGATTTATATAAATAATAATCATTTAAGTGAATCTCAAAAACATCTGAAGAAAGACATCCGATGCTACAACTAAATGAAATTGTTTTTATATTTTAATTTTTTCTATTATTAACTTAATTTAGTTGTAGAATCGAATGATTTTCCTTCAGATGTTTTTGAGATTCAAATGATTAGTTATATAAATCTGTACCAAAAAATGTATTTGCATAAGTCATTATAATCATGCCGTCTCACTTGCACCGACTCATATATACTGTCTCGCGCTCGCACCTGCAGCTAAACTACAAGCTTGTCTGTCAAAGGGTTGGCAGTATCAAAAATGTCTGGCTAATGAGGAAACATTATCTTATTATTACCCAAGTATCATATATAAAAATCAGCTTTTATACTATAACGTAAGTAGAATTACATATAATTTATGAACATTAAGAGTGTCTGGCAAGGGGTTGCCACTATAGTAAGTGTCTGGCAAATTATGACGTGATTTTTAATGATATTCTGAAGGTAATATCAAAAAATCACACTTTATAATTTGACGAAATTAGATCAGTATTTTACACCCCTGTAATACCTTTTACCTGCCAAAGCCAGGGTAACCCAAACTTCATAATGGTCCATCGTTCTTACCTATGTTGGGAGCATGCGTAGACAAGTTTTCAGCTTTTATAAAATAAAGAAGGTCTGGCGTTCACGGGCTCTTGCTCTATTAGGCAGAGCAGAGACATCAGAGAGAGAAGACTTCGGTTAATTCAATTCGAGCATTGTTGAATTGACAGATTTAATCGGTCAATCGGCAGATTGAGTAGTGTCAATTGACAGATTTCAATCTGATCAATAGTGTGAATTGAAATATGATGCCTTAGGATGAAAATGCCCAAATAAGTTTTGTATGTACCTTGAAATATTTATGAAGTCTGTATAAGTGCTCTGAATGTTTGACTGGATGTAAGGTGATTGCTTGATGTATTTCTTTCTGCTTCAAGTCACCAGTGAAGGCGGAATTGCCACTCTGATTATGATAGAAAATAACTTGCATCTGAAACAGAAAAGAGAAATTATTCAAATAGAAATTTTACGAGAGGTTTTATTATGAATTGAATGAAGAATTTTCGAATACCTAGATATAAGATAACTACGGTACCCTAAGAACTATACACTTATACAGGGTGAATCTTTGACTTGTACATATATTTTAACCGTATATTCCTAGGGTCGAAAGAAACACTTTTTTCCTCTAGCATTTTTCCGATTCGGCCAAAATAAGAAGATATAGCCCTTTTTTGTTTTCAGAATGAGCTGGTAAACCAACCACTGAATTTTTGCAAGTACGAGATATAGCATTCAAACCTTTGAAATAAGCTATTGTATCAAAGAAACGAGTAGATATACCATTCGAATTTTCAAATAAGCTGCTGTATTAAAGAAAGAAATATGAACTCACTTTTTCAATACCAGTTGTATATTTTCTAATGCAATGATTGATTCATCCAAATTTTGCTAGTGATGAAAAGCAGAATAATCACTTCTTGATGTATACTTCATTTTTGATTATATCGGATTAACTTTTAAACCACCTATTCTAGCTATAGCATTCATTTTCTTCTTGAAATCTTTCCGAAATCAAAACAACAACTCAACCATAACACGCATGACATTTTCGAATACCTTTGAAATAAGCTATTGTATCAAAGAAACGAGTAGATATACCATTCGAATTTTCAAATAAGCTGCTGTATTAAAGAAAGAATGTGAACTCACTTTTCAATACCAGTTGTATATTTCTAATGCAATGATTGATTCATCCAACATTTTGCTTGTGATGAAAAGCAGAATAATCACTTCTTGATGTATACTTCATTTTTGATTATATCGGATTAACTTTTAAACCACCTATTCTAGCTATAGCATTCATTTTCAAATTTCAATATCTCTTGAAATCTTTGCGAAATCAAAACAACAACTCAACCATAACACGCATGACATTTCACGTTCATAAACACCAGTTGGGCGATTGAATTTCAAGGGGTGTCCGCATATTTATGTTCTGTGGTCCGCATGGTGAATTCTTTGACATCGATGTTCTGTGGTTAGTTGTTTTTCAAAATCATGAATAATAACTTATTAAGGTCATTTTAGTAGTAATAAAAATGATGAATAAATGAGAAATGAACGTATTCTAACGTAATGTAAATTTGGATCAACGTATGTCAAAGCTCAACGAAACAAAATTGCAATAGGTACTTCGAAAGTGGTGTGGAAATTTGCTTGAATAGATAAGGATTACCTACACTGAAGAAGTATAGAGGTGAGCTTATTCATTGTAACCCCATTTTTAAAGAAAATCCGCTAGTTCTCTTACCATTCATCATTCCAGATAACAAATTCTCGAATTATTCTTGAAATTGTCAAAGTGACCACATAGGGAAAATTGAATTCTGTGAATATTTTCGACAAAGTTGCATTCAGCCAAAGTACCCAATTTTTCGAATTTCTAAGATTTTTTTTTCTTTCAACATCGAAGTACTCGGAATTTTGTAGTCGGGAAAGATTAATCATATTCATGAAAAACTATGTTTCAAAAATCATTTCATTTGAAGGAATCGTTTGCGAGATATTACTGAAAATGTATGCTTTTCATGGATTTTCAACAGCCTGTATCTTTTTAACCAGGCCGAATCGGAAAGAATGGTAGAGGTAAAAAAGTGTGTCTTTTGACCTCAGGAACCTACGGTTAAAATATATGTACAAGTCAAAGACTCACCCTGTACATATTTAGATACAAAAAGTTCTTTCATATTTTTGAAAGAAATTCGTAAATGATTCATTAAGCAACTTTTTAGGATATTGAATATATTTAGTACTCAATCGGCGTTTGACGAAATGCGCGGAGTAGTTCGAGAAATACGTGTATTCTCCTCAAGAATTCGTGTTGAAATACAGTGGAAATTCCCTATAACGAACGTCTGTATAACGAATTTCTCTATATAACGAATTTCGTACAGACATTGCACCTTGAATCCAAATTCCATGTTAAAAACCCTCTAAAACGAAGTAAATTTTCTCTATAACGAAATATTCAAAGAACACCACTCTTTGAATGGGTATTGGTAAGAAGGTATAAGAGTGGTTTTTTCCGAAATTTTTCCGGACGTACGTAATGAATCCCGACCTTAAACTAAATCATTACGGCGGGCAGAGAGATCCTTCTGAAACAGTTTTAAACACACCCCTGACTGACGACTGTTTGGTTTCAATCTAACCATTACGCTAGTGTGAAAAGTTTGTGCGAAAATGTCAAAAAGCAAGTGCTTCAGTTTGAGTGATAAACTTAAATTTATCAGCGAAGTCGACCGCGATATTGCCGACTATAGAAACAAATTTTCCGTATAACGAAATTTTTTTATAACGCATTTTTTTACGGATTTAGCGCTTTCGTTATAGGGAAGTTCGACTGTATTTGAAATTTGATACAGTAATCCATAGAAAATTATAGATAGGAATATTCACTTATTAACTTGAACTATCTTCAAAAATACAGTGAAATGGTTATTTTCTGTTACAACTTTCGTAGAGCTAAATTGGCAATTAAATGAATACTGAGATTTTTCAATGCATTTTCCGAAGAACTACGAAAGAGATTTCAAATGTTAGTTGTATACAGGGTGTTCCTAAATTGAACGTACAAACGAAAAGGAGAGATTCCTTAAGATGAGTTTAAGAAAAAAAAGTCCCATAAACATGGGGTCGCAAACGTTTCGTTTTCGAGATACAGAGTGTTGAAGTTTGAATTTTTTTCAAGTTTATTTCTCATAGTATCTACACTTCACAAGATATTCAACTGAAATTTGGCATAGATATCACATTTGAGAGTTCTCACCACGTGACATGGCAATTTCGATAGAAGATCTACAGGGTGATATTTTTTCTGGAACACTGCCACCTGTTCTTCTGCAAAACTTTTTTTGGTGAGCAACTGCTAATTTGAAAAAATTTAAAAAGAAGCTTTGTTCTTATACTAAACTTTTCGGTCTCTTGTATCTACCAACGATTTCGAGAAATAAAATTTCGAACGATTCTCTCGAAATCCTTGTGAAAATCCAAATTATTATGGGGGCCACTTTGTAAGCTGTGGTGAATGAATTCAGTGTCAGTTTTTATGGAAATTTTCCTGATCTGTAGCGATGATTCATAAAGATTCGAAAAACTTGTGTAATCACACATGTTTTTGATTAAAACTTTAACACCCTGTATCTCGCAAACGAAACGTTTGCGACCCCAAGTTTATGAGACTTTTTTTTCTTAAACACGCTAAGGAATCTCCCCTTTTCGTTTGTACGTCCAATTTAGGAACACCCTGTATAAGAATTCAATTGACAACCAGAATGAAAAACAATGAACTGCGTCAAAAATCTTTTTACGCTTTAAGTATTGGGTAAGCGATTGACTAGCATATTTTTTGTTATCGAATAACCGAAGTAAAAAGTTGTTCAAGGAAATATATTACACCATAGCATAAAGAATTGATTATATTCCACTGCGAAATTAGAACCAAATCCCAATTCAAGGTTCCAAACATGTAACTTTTTTCAGAATCGTTGTGTTTTATATTTTCTCGGTATTATCACATGGACCTATAATACTAACTGGACGTCGAACTTCCTAACTGTCACGTAGAAAAAAGTGAGGCAAATCGCCGCCATTTGCAGTTTGGACTGTTTGGAGTGAACCACAAATATTTTGATGTTTTATGCCATCTGTGCTCGAATTTTGATTGAAACATAGACGTTCCTTTGAAAGAAATGATGAAAAACGAACTCTGTATATTAGTGTTCTGTGAACACTGACATTTCGGTCTATATCAAATAATAATTTTTTTCGATTCGTGTGATTAGTTATTAAAATAATGTACCATTATGATGATTATACACAATAGATTCCTCAAAAACGGTATAACCTCGCTAATTCTAATATTTCAGTTCGTTGAAAAATTGACAACTCTCAAATTAGTCAATTTCACTCCAAACTGCAAATGGCCGCCGTTTGCCTCAAAATTTTTGACATGTTCGCTATCTAGTTAGTATTATAAATCTATGTATTATCACTGTTCATTCATAATACCTACTCTCCATAGAAAATATTACTTATCTGGATCTATGATAATGTAAGGTCGTAAGGGCTATGCTATGCTCAGGGCTATGTTGTACATGAGTAGGTACGTGAAATTTTAAGAAAAGGCCTGAGCAGGAGATTTTGAACTCTCGGCTCAAAATTCGAAAATTACAGACATTCGGGCAAAACGTTTTAGTTGAACAAGCGCTCAAAAAGTACGAGACCTCAGGAATAGCCTCGAAAAAAGCTAGAAAAAATACTCAAATTTGTATTACTCAACCATTTCAAATATGGCCATATGGAAGTTTCAAATAAAGTCTGTGATTTGAACAAAAAGTTTGAATTCAAAAATGAAAATAATGAATTCAAATTTCAAAAATCATTTTCTCAATATGAACAACTCGGAACAAACGCATGGAATCTTCTGACATCATTTCAGATTAATCAATTAATAATATACAGGGTGTTCCTAAATTGAACGTACAAACGAAAAGGGGAGATTCCTTAAGTGAGTTTAAGAAAAAAAGTCCCATAAACATGGGGTCGCAAACGTTTCGTTTTCGAGATACAGGGTGTTAAAGTTTTAATCAAAAACATGTGTTGATTATACGAGTTTATCGAATCTTCATGAATCATCGCTACAGATCAGGAAAATTTCCATAAAAACTGACACTGAATTCATTCACCACAGCTTACAAAGTGGCCTTCCCATCATAATTTGGATTTTCACGAGGATTTCGAGAAAATCGTTCAAAATTTTTTTTCTCCAAATCATTGGTAGATACGACAACACTACAAGAGACCGAAAAGTTTAGTAAGTATAAGAACAGAGCCTCTTTTTACATTTTTTCAAATTAACAGTTGCTCACCAAAAAAAGTTCTGCAGAAGAACAGGTGGCAGTGTGCCAGAAAAAATATCACCCTGTAGATCTTCTATCGAAATTGTCATGTCACGTGGTGAGAACTCTCAAATGTAATATCTATGCCAAATTTCAGTTGAATATCTTGTGAAGTGTATGTAGATACTATGAGAAAAAAAACTTGAAATAAATTCAAACTTCAACACTCTGTATCTCGAAAACGAAACGTTTGCGACCCCATGTTTATGGGACTTTTTTTTCTTAAACTCACTTAAGGAATCTCCCCTTTTCGTTTGTACGTTCAATTTAGGAACACCCTGTATAAAATTTCGACCCGATAGAATTCCTAGTCCTGAAATTTTGAGGACTGTATGATGAATATATCATTTCAGGTGAATTGAAAGTGAATTACATTATTTGAACAGTTGTAGATTACTCGTGTAAATGATAAAATGCATGTAGTTTTTGGAGTATCTCGATCTAAATACTTGAAAAATGGGAAATTGAAGACTTATCTTGAATCACTTCTTCTGAAATTTCGTGAAGTGTTTCCGCATTCTAAAATTTTATACTTCTGTTCCCAATGAAAAAAATCAATTTGGATTCAGAATGACGTTGCTATTTGTGTTGAACCCTAGAATTCAATGTGTAGATACCCTTAGGCGTTTTCGGAAAACTTACTCAGGGTTACTAACTCGATCCATCGAGTCACGTGACGGATCTACTCGGGTCTCGGACCCGGGTTCAGTGTTTACGAACACATCAGGTTTAGGATTTGAAGTGACAGTCGTATCAATAACATAACCAAACAAATTAATGAATTTATTTTTTCGATCCCAGTCTATTCTCGGATTGTCTCTAGATATGCTTGCATTTATGAGCTTCTGTTGAATATTTCTTATAATTTCTCGTGTGCCCTTCCATGTTTAATTACATTTTTGACTGCCTATGCTTGAGAAGTAGAGAATTATTTTTTCAGTTCCAATTTATTCACTTTATTTCCTTTAGCTTTGCAGGATTTATTGACTTCTGTAAAATATTTCTCTGGTGGTCTGTTCAATGTTATCTTCGAGTACCTACCTATATTAAAGTAAATAAGGCTTCAGCTTTTACGCAGAAAGATCTGCATACGAAGTTATGAAGAAGTTGTTGCACATTATTTTCTCGGCTCAAGAAACCACTCATTTTACAATGAGCCAAATTCTCTTCTCTTTCCATAATTTTTGGGAATAGAATATATGAAATTATTTAGAAAGGAGTAGAAGACTTCTTCCCGCTTTTTTCAAATACAAAATTGAACTGCAGTGCGCATGCGGTGCCTCCAGAACCCTACTCTCGAGTAGGGTTACGATAAATCAACCTGGGTCAGTGATCGAGTTAATAACCCCGTACTTTCCGAACACGGGTTGGATGTTCGGGGTAGGTAAACGAACGCCAAGGTTAGGGATCGAGTTAACCCGAGTAAGTATCCGAAAACGCCTCTTGTTGAAGCAGATAAAAATACACTTACTCATGTTATTTTAACAATATCAATTTACTTACAGTTGTTTATTTCGACGCAATGTGATATTGTCTTTCCTTTCTCATGTTCTGTGAATGGCAAATGGAAATATTGTATTTCGAATATCTGTTTACATTTGGTTAATGTTTAAAATAATGCAATCGAGTTTCTTGATGTGAAAGGTATTATTTATTTCGAAACTACTCCTGTCTACGCATTGTGGGTAACTATGGTCTTTTGAAAATGTTATGGTATGGACTAATTCAATTCAATTTATTCAAAATCACGATATTAACACATGCAAACCACACAGGAAGAAACATATAAATCTTCCGAGATATCTTTCTAATAAATTAAAAAAAATTGTGTTTACTAGTAAAAAAACTAAATATAATGATCATTGTTGATTCTATTCATTAAAAAATATAACCTATCACTACGAAAATAAATATGCAACGGAGTGTAGGAAAAATATATAAATAATAATAAAACCCAAAAAACATGTTTGCCAACGCCCTGAGAAGTGCAATCAGAAATCTTTCCACCTACTTTATTGTCAGAATTATTTTCTGTTGAAAAGACGTTGTGCATTAGGATAATCCTTCGAAATATATTGAAGTTTTCAATGGACGACATCTCTCAAGGGGAAGAAAACTATTGAATAGTTTCAAACTATTTGTATAGTTCGTTGACACCTGAATTTTATAGCCGAGGAAAGTTTGGTATTATATGGTGGTATTATATGATGGTATTATGTATATGCCCTGAGCAGGTGCTTTTGAGCGCTTCTCGGAGCGCTCATTCATTAAGTTCATTAAGCAATAAGCTATTACCTCAAAATTTGTATAGGGTTTGAGATTGATATGTACTTCATATACAGGGTGTCCCATCACTCGACGTCAACCCGGAACCGGGTGAAAAGGCAAGTTATGCTGGTTGTCAGAAAAATATAAAAAAAATCTAAGTTGCATGATTTTAAAATAATGGGCATTTAAACAAACACGCAAAATTCCACACCCTGTGACAGTCTTTTCGCTCCTGTTGACACAAATATCAACTTTTCCGACTTTTTTTTTGCTGTGTAACCTTGAATGATGCTTGTCTAAACTGTAATCAAAATTTCGATACCAGCTGCTCTAGGTTTCATAAAAAAGGGCTTGCTTCTCAGAAAAAGAATTCAAATAAACAATTGCCTAGTTTCAACTGACTGTATTGGAAAAAAAAATGTACTACGCAAGTTTGGCATGTTTTTTAAAAGTTGGCGCATTTAGTAAGGATTCCAAAATTGTTAAACTGTAGCTGCCGTAGTTCAAATTTATTTTCGACTGCCTTCGAATACACTTTTTCTTAAACTGCTTCCCAGTAAAAAAGTCCAATGGATTCAAGTCCGGTGAACAGACCGACCACCAGATTGGACCAGAAAGTCCGATCCATTTTCCGGGAAAGAATGTTAACAGAAAAAAAATTTTTATGGAAAAATTATTTCACTGGAAATTTTTTTTTTCTGGTAACATTTTTTCCCGGAAGATGGATCGGACTTTCTGGTCCAATCTGGTGGCCGGCCTGTTCACCGGACTTGAATCCATTGGACTTTTTAACTAGAAAGCAATTTAAGAAAAAGTGTATTCAAAGGCAATCGAAAATAAATTTGAACTACGGCAGCTACAGTTTAACAAGTATTATACCATTTTGGAATCCCTACTAAATGCGCCAACTTTTAACAAAACATGCCAAACTTGCGTAGTACATTTTTTTTCCAATACAGTCAGTTGAAACTAGCAATTGTTTATTTTGAATTCTTTTTCTGAGAAGCAAGCCCTTTTTTATGAAATCTAGAGCAGCTGGTATCGAAATTTTGATTACAGTTTAGACAAGCCTATTCAAGGTTACACAGCAAAAAAAAGTTGGAAAAAGTTGATATTTGTGTCAACAGGAGCGAAAAGACTGTCACAGGGTCTTTTCACCCGGTTCCGGGTTGACGTCGAGTAATGGGACACCCGTATAAATGCAAAATCTCAGCATAATCGGAATTATATTCTGAAATTTATTCGAAAACTGAAGTATGTAAAAAACTTGACAATTAAAAAAATTGAATTCTAGGTTCTGATGATGCGAACCTCCTGAAATTTTCCATGAACATTCAGTATATCAATCTTCATTAACAAAATATTTTTCACTCGAATCGGATATCTTGTTATGGAAATATAAACATTCTTCGTTTCAATATTCCAATTGAATTTTCTATGTTATTGTTTACACTATTTCCACAAATTTTTGCATGAGGCTTATTACGAGCATCTTACATGCGGCCGAAATATTTTATTTTGATTGGTTTCATTTTATCTGAGATATTGAGGAAAAAAATTTTGAATGGCCATATTTTATGGAACACCCACCAATCTGTACGATTTGGCTGGCTACCAAATTTTACTGCGGCATTTGACCGAACTCAACCTGAAATCTCAAGTCTTTAGGATAATCTCTTTGAAAACTATCGTGCTCACGGCCAGGCGGACGGCTCCACAGACAATTTAATTTGACCACGGATTTGTCATCAGGCAGCCGTACACTATTGTTTGAGACCATTTGCGACTCAAAATTAAAAATTACAGATATTTGGGCAAAACGAAAATGCACTTGTTTAATTAGAACGAGAGCTCAACATAAATAGGTAAAAAGCATTTATGATATAAAGTTTCTGAACTAACTAAAACGGAAAAAGACTCGGAAAAAAATTGATATAGTCTTTATTTCAGTTGGGCAGTTTACTTTCCATTCATGTGATAGCGCGCTTATCTAGATCTATTTATTTGTCTGTGTTGATGATTGAGACAGTGCGATATACCTATTATAGTTCAACAAACCTATTCTACGAAGATTGACGTAAACTACCTAATAATTGTTGAACCAACATTTTTTGCAGCGATTATGAAAAACATAACTATGAATATAAGGAATATTTTACATTCATACTAACATACAGGGTGAGTTAGTATTTCATGATTAAGCGCCTTCATATAAAATTTACATACAAAAATTCCGAGCAAATTTCAACACAACGGATTTGGAGTTTTGTTAAAAAAACTTTATGGAGCTATTCCGAGTCTGTATCTACTCTGGAATGTTTAAGTCTTTAGCTCCTTCCATTTTGATGTAACAGTTAGTAAAGCCGGACAGTCACACGAAACTGTTCATAAGCCACCTATGGCAGGCAGTTTCCGTAGAAACATGAGATCAAAAATACTCTTCTATGAATTGTGAAATAAACTATTTTGAATTTTTTTTTCGCGCGCAATCATGATACCTGGAATATTCATGCACACTACCATTATTTGCATTCATATTATTCCAAGCAAACAATTTTAATGTCTGGTTAACGTTATGATTACCGTCCTTGAAGTTTCATGTAAATAAATAAATCCTTCACGCTTAGAGAGTAAATTCAGTAAAAGCCAATATTTCACGATTATTTAAAGGATTAATTTTATCTGTACTTTGATACTTTTAAATCTTATCTTGGCGCCTGCCTCGAAAGTTTTGATATATACTGATGGACAAAATTAGCGCACCACAATTAATATCTTCCCAATCTTCAGTCGGATTTTAACGTTTTTTCCTTTCAATTGTAGCTCTGTTATTGTCGAATTTCCTCCATTAAACAGAAGTCCAAAAATAGAACCTTCATGTTGTACAGGGCGTTTAAATGATGTCATGTTTTATAGTCAAATTTTAACTTCTTCTGTGGGCAATGCCAGGTTTGCTGAGGCATATAAAAACAATAAAGCTTTGTTGCCTAGTATCTCTTGAGTATTTTGTTTTTTAAAAATCAATTTATCTTGAAGTCGTCCAGAGATATTCAACTTTTTATCAACTCTTGTATTTTATGCATTAGCCATGAATATCTTCGCAACCATTTGTCCGATTTGAATGTTTTTTTTTAGTTGTAGCTCTTTTATTGGGAATATCATACTACAATGAAGCGTTCAAAAAAATAAATGCATCATGCTGTACAGGGCGTTTAAATTTTCGGGTTTTTTCATTACAGTTTAAACGCCTTCTGTGGGCAATACCAGATATTGACAATGAATATTTTCAGTCGAGTGATACTGGGTTTACAGTTATCATAATTTTCTCTAATTCATAAAATTCATTCGAATTAATAATTGTGTTAAATTTCTAAAGTTTCCTTTACTTTCCATAAGTCTACGGAGACAACGGCCAAAGAAAAATAAATAAGAATTAACTTTCAACACAAAAATAAACGAAAAGAATTAAAGAAAACAGAAAATGTATGATGTGTTACGAAAATGTGAATAGCTTTGGAAGGGTACAAGTGAAATTGCTTTTTAAAAAATGCAAAATACTAAGGAAACATCAGGCTGCATCACTGTATAGTTTTGAGAAGCCTCATATATCGTATTGCCCACAGAAGGCGTTAAACTGTAATGAAAAAAACCCGAAAAATTTAACGCCCTGTACAGCATGATGCATTTTTATTTTTTGAAATTTCATCTCGTGTAGTGATATTCGCTAATAAAAGAGCTACAACTAAAAAAAAACATTCAAATCGGACAAATGGTTGCGAAGATATTCATGGCTAATGCATAAAATACAAGAGTTGATAAAAAGTTGAATATCTCTGGACGACTTCAAGATAAATTGGTTTTTAAAAAAACAAACTACTCAAGAGATACTAGGCTACAAACCTTTTTGTTTTGATATGCCTCAGCAACCTGGCATTGCCCACAGAAGACGTTTAAAAATTGACTATAAAACATGACATTTTTTAAACGCCCAGTACAACATGCAGGTTTTATTTTTTGGACTTCTGTTCAATAGAGGGAATTCGACAATAACAGAGCTACTATTGAAAGAAAAAAACGTTGAAATCCGACAAAAGATTGGGAAGATATCAATTGTTAAAATTTAACGAAATTTAGGTGGTGCGCTAATTTTGTCCATCAGCATATGTTGTATCCGGACAACATAGAACGTCTCATTAAAATGAGCCTAAATCTTGCCTTACAATCGCAGTCACTCGCCTGGTAGGACCAAGTACATGAAAACTCCTGCGAATCTCCTGACGCATCTTCCCAGCTCAACGTCTTCGTGGGTAGTGTACAGGTGCCGAAGACACTCATCCACGTAAGGTGCAACTCTCTTCAAGGTTTCCCTACTGAAGATCACACCAGGACCGCCCCATGCAAAAGTTCTCATCACTGTCCAGGGACAACAAGCCGAACTCCTCACTATTTCCACGACCTGTTTGACCAATAACCACGTTTTTTCTGCTATCTACAGACCTTAGGAACTCTTCAAGACGATCTGGCGTACGTAACATCGTCGTCTGCCCTCATGAACCTAGTCCGGTCAATTTAGACAATTGAAATAAAGAAAATTCCGACAAAGCCAAAGGGACCCCGCACACCTTACTTAGGAAAAGCGGGTCCAGTGATATTTTCCCCATTTCTACATATTATATTTATACCAACCTCAAGAACAATATTTAAGATTTCACGAAGGTCTTACATGTGGTTTGTTCTATAGGGGCGTTCCAAAATTGCAGCTACGGAAAAATGAATCTTTAAATTTTGATGATAACTCTTCTAATTTCCAAATTTATCATGATGCTTTGGGTTCTGAATAACAAGATGTGACAGATATCCAAACACCGCCCACCACGTTGAGGTTCGTTATACAGGCTGTTCCATGAAGCTGTATAAGTAACTGAATGTAACTTTGTTAGTGACTTTGGGACCACTCTGAGTTTTTTCAAAATATGATATCTTGATGTATGTCCACATCTGTAGGAAGTTTCATTAATGTACAAAGAACAGTTGCAAAATTATTCAGGTTTTAAATTCGGATTTCATACAATTTTTCTTTAAAACTTATCTGTAGTTGAGATTGCTGTAAGGAATATAGGTTTTCATTAGTATAATTATTAGGATAGGTCGGTCCAAAGGTGTTTTTTCAGGAATGTACAGGATGGACATAATGCGATTGTCATTAATCTCTTCATATACAGGGTGTTTCATCATAAACTGGACAAACATATATTTTCGGTTAGAATAGAGGACATCGGGAGAATAATTTTTGCCTTATACAATATATCCCGTTTTCGAAGCAATAAGCGAGATACAGGGTGTCAAACGTCATTTTCAAGCAAGATTACTATGAGTGTGGTCAGTTATGTATAACACTTAAAGTAACGGTTTTTTGGTCAAATCTCAGTATTTTGGGGTCCTCTATTCAGAGAAGTTGACGAATAATCTAGATGAATACAATTACAAATAAAATACAAAAAAATCAGTGAAACTTAGTTGGGACTCGAACCGATGTAGGTATTAAATAGGGAAAAGACACTGTTCTAAGGATATTAATATTCGTTGCCAATAATTTAATCATTTTGACTCTAGAACTCAAAATAAATTTTCTTTCATTATTCAGAGGTCTGAACGAAATATTTGAATTTCTGTAGTAACGAAACCGTTCGATATTTTACAATTCTGTTTTCATATCGTGATTGATAATTCAAGAAGTACAGTTGTACAGAATTTCATCCATTCGAGTGATGAAATTTTTTTCATCGCTGTAGACAATTAGACATGTAAAAAAAAATTGTGTTCGATTTTGAATGAAAGATTTTTTCACAGAAATTCTTAGAAAATTGTATTCACTTAGAAAACAGAAGTCAATCTTACAACCGCAAAAAAAATTGGAAACATTGCAGGTCTTCTGATAGAGGACCAAAAATACTGAGATTTGACCAAAACTGTCACTTTGAGTGTTATACATAACTGACCACACTCATAATAATCTTACTCAAAATGACGTTTGACACCCTATATCTCTTTATGCTTCGAAAACGGGATATATTGTATATAAAGAAAATATTCATTCTCCTACTCTACACGAAAATATATGTTTATATATGTTTATGATGAAACACCCTGTATATGAGGAGATTAGTGACACCACAATGTCCATCCTGTGCATCCTGAAAAAACACCTTTGGACCGACCTATCATAATAATTATACTAATGAAAACCTATATCCCTTGACACAATCTCAACTACAGATAAGTTTTAAAGAAAAATTGTATGAATCCGAGTTTAAACCTCAATAATTTTGCAACTTTTCCTTGTACATTATGAAACTTCCTACAGAAGTGGATATACATCATGGTATATATTTTGAAAAATCAGGTGGTCCCAAAGTCACTAACAAAGTTACATTCAGTTACTTATACATCTTCATGGAACAGCCTGTATAACGAACCTCAACGTGGTGGGCGGTTGGTTGGATATCTGTCACATCTTGTTATTCAGAACCCAAAGCATCATGATAAAAATTTTGAAATTAGAAGAATTATCATCAAAATTTGAAGATTCTTTTTCCGTAGCTGCAATTTTGGAACGCCCTATAGAACAAACCAGATGTAAGACCTTCGTGAAAATCTGATATCTTGTTTCTTAAGGTGATATAAATATGATATTGTAAAAATTAGGAAAATTCACTGGACCCGCTTTTCCTAAGTAAGTGTGCGGGGTCCTTTTGTAGTAGAGACCTTAGGTTTTACCACAAGGAATAAAGTCTCAAAAGTCCCCATCAGTCCCATGTGAGCTTAGGGACTTATTCGGGGTCAAAGGTCAAAATTTTAGGTTTTTTGGATTTTTCTCGAAAACGGTAAGTTTATCGAAAAAGTACCTCGGAACAAAGTTGTAGATCTTAAAATTCTCTATAAAAATGGTTCCCATGATTTTTTCTCTGAGACCCACTATTTCCCAGATATTGCGCTTGTAAGAATCATGTTCTAATAGTATGCACATATATGGCCACGTATCTATACCACGTTGTGGGGGATCGAGAAGAAACCTTCAACGTAATTTTTGAAAAATATGTTCAGTATTTACGTAGACATTATGGTCAAACAGTTACGGTAGTATTGATGGCTACAGTGACACAACAAAGACATAAAAGCTGCAGAACAACGTCGTCGTGCTACAAAAACATCCTCAGTTATCGACATAATGTTTGACGAATTTATGTGACAGTTCCAGTTATCAACAACATTTTTTTGCAAACATTAATAATAAATCTCGTTTTATTTCTATGTTGAGTAACACAATTAACAGCTGAAAATATTGCCGTGAAACAAGCTCCTAATGACGCCGATGTCCTCATAATTGAAACAGCAATAGAACAATTTATATGCAAGAAATACAACTATTGTAGTGGGTGAAGATGTTGATTTATTAGTACTACTCACGCAAGGACTCCATCTGATAAAATTATTTTACTTTTTTAAAACCGGAAGGCGCAGCAACGGACAGAAAATATATTCTTCAAAAAGTTTATCAGATTATCCGAAATGCCAAACTTTATTTTATTTTTACATGCGATAACCGGATGCGATACTACGTCAGCAATGTAGAAGGGGCAAAAATTCAGTATTAAAATTATTTGAAAAAAATGATTTGATTGACTGCGCAAAAGTATTACAGAAATTAATTCTTCACCTCAAATACTAATTACTAAAGGAATCGGTTTCTTCTTGCGGTTTATGGATTCCAAAAAAAATTGATTGCATAGATACGTACAGATATTTAACATTCGTAAAAAATACACGAAACAAAAGCAAGTACAGCTATCTTGTCTTCCTCCAACATCGGCATCTGCTACTCAACATTTGTTTTGAGTATACTATCAAGTTCAGACATGGCAGGCAATGAACTGAACCCTGAAGACTGGGGTTGGATATTGATAAATAATACTTTGGAACCGATTCGAACTTTACTGCCCCCTGCTCTCCAGAAAAACTTCTCTAACACTATTTTTGCAATTGCAAGAAAGGTTTGTTAGTGCCCAAATGTGGCTGTAAAAAAGTAGGATTGCAGTGTTCTCCAGGCGTGTACCAATTGCTAAGGTGTCTCTTGCTCAAATGTTCAATTAAATACAAGAGGGAAGATTTCATGTGATTTTGATGAAGAGACAACTGATTCATCTTCATTTGAACAATTTCTAAGCGTTCATCAACAGGAAGGAGAGAAGAAGAGAAGACAAGAAGAATTGAAGAAAACATGATTGGTGAAGTTGAATATGAAGAGTATGAGTCAGATCAAAGTAGTAATAAAAAAAGTTAGAACGACAGTTAAACTCAGTAACCCATATCAATAATTTTCATACTATTAAATAATTATTGTTCCTGAAAAAACGTCATAAAGGTTCGTGGATAGGCCTACCGGGGATACCACGTTAAAAAAAATGCGCCGAGTAC
>CM024247.1:31153193-31217026 GCA_013421045.1 Propylea japonica
AGATGTGCAACACGGGTTCGAGCCGGAATAGGGTAGTTTTACATGTAAATTCCCATAAGAAGAAAGCCACTCGATTTTGGAGAAATTGTACCTTGTGAAAATTTTTCTAAGTCCCATTTCAAGGTCAGCAGTGATGGTTCAGATTGGAGACTGAGTGGTCAAGGGTTGGCGGCTGAGGGTTGGAGGGTGAGGGGTAGTAGGGTGAGGGGTAGGAGGGTGAGGTGTAGGAAGGTGAGGAGGTATAGTATGAGTGGTAGGAGGCTAAGAGTGACGTTAAAAATTTTTATAATTCCATTGGGAATCGAACCCAAGATAGATGTGTTTCAAACCAGACGCGTTAACGTCTAGGCTATACTAGCTGTTAGATAAGAGTGTAAGAAATATCACTTATAGAGAGGACTATGATGTTGATGCAATCGTGACTCGGCAAGTCTCGATAGTAATAGGATTCGGAATGAAAGTCCATTTACTCATAATATTTTATTCAATTCAATAAATACTATGGAATATCAATCGTTTTATTATACACATAGAAATATATCATCGCTTAGGTAATATTGTACATATAGAAATATTTTTTTTGAGAATAAGGTGAAGTTAATAATGTTTCCAATATAGAAATCTTCTTCCTTGGCTCATCCGGTTCTTCATTCTTCCGTTTTTCGATGGAATAGTGCCCCCAAGGTAGAGTGTTGAATGTTCCAGGTACCAAATATCGCTTATCATCTTCTGGACTCAAAGCTATTTTTTCCTGCGTTAATGAATGCACATGATGTTCTTTAGCTTGAATTAAATTTTGTGAAATAATCTTATGCTTCCATGTTTCAAGACATTCTATGTAATCCTCAAAACAAATATTGTTTTTTACAATCGATTTCTTGATACCTTTAGCCTTCTTGGTAACACCATAATTTCGGCACATAGTTTCAATTTCCTCCGGATCATATCCTTCTGTTTCCCATTGTTGTTTCTTCACATCACATCATCTCATTATGTGAATTTTTGACTGCGTACAGTTTAGATCTGAGGCCTACATAATCAGTCATCGGAATACCCCCATTCTCATCCGTCATCATGCCTAATACCTTCTTATTCACTTGAGGAATACCATAGGGATTATCCTTTGGGTAGTCGGAGGTATCAAATCGCGTATGGCAATCTCTTCTCATCACTTCATAAGGATCTTCAAATAGCTCATATATAAGCGAGTCTGTATCAGTATATAAGATGCAGCCCTTTCTCTGAACGCTTCATTCATATAGTCGTAATGGAATTCATATATAGTTGTCTTCGCCAGATCAAGAATGCTCATTCCCACATAAATTGGTTTATTCAAGTATACTTCAAGTTTCCGAAGTTCAACTGCAACCAAGTTCTCGTTGAAAATAACAGAATTCTTGAACTCTGGTTTTGAGATATAAGCTTCAGCACCATAACGACCTTCCCATTTCGTTAGAAGATGAACATTCACTCTCTTTCTGATGTTTTCCATAGTTTTTCCTGTAACGATAGAATAATGTGTAAATATCTGTATATGAAATCTAAAGAATAGGATATCATATCAGTACAATTTAACTTACCAAAAACAGCATTATTCATTAATTTGAATAGATTCTTCTCGAACTCATTCTTTGCTTTCTTCCTGAGGTTCGTATTTAGATCAATATAGGATTTCAACCAAGCGGACTGTTTGAATTTGAGCACTCGATGTATTTTTGTGAGAACCAATCCATTCCTTAAAGCTTGCTTCAGATTGCGTAGTGAATAATATACTTCTTCTTTGGATGTAATGTAGCCATAAGTTTTGCATTCTGTTGAGAAGCATAGCAAGGTGTCCGAGTCTTAGAATTATAATGTTCAGGACAGAAAGGGAGATTTTTATGTTTATCATGTAAATCCCTTGGATACTCGAGGTCCACTTCCAGAATATACCCCTCTGGAGCATCATCAGGTACGGTGGTAACATCTATATTTGTATCAGACCATTGAAAACCTCCATATGGTAGGTATTGTGACATTGCCCATCCATATTGATTGTTTACATCAAAGTACATCAGGTAATTCTCTGGTTTCTTCGTATCATAATTGCGGATATACTTGTTGTTTGCATGAGCTCTTCGTTTTCCGCATACTTGACTTAGACCTCCACGTATTCCTCGTTCAACAAATAAAAACATATCAATATCGGTTAGAAGTTCCAATTCTTGCTTAGTATGTTTCAACATTGCATCCCATGTATATCCAGGTAAGGTGAAATAATGTGCTGGATCTAATCCATAAGTCTCATGAGTGATAAGTCGCATTGCTTAAACGAAATTGCTCAAATACATCAGCTAACATAGAATGTCCGTTTTCATATATAGATCTGAATATTCGCCCAAATTCTGGCATTGAAATTTTTCCCATACAAGCTTAGCCGCAAATAGCTTTTTCGAGGACATTTCTTATCTTCCAATTTATTATAGAAGCAGTAATTGGTGGGAGAGAAGTTTCTCGGAAACGGTCATCAGAATCGATATAATCATATGGCATTACCCCTTTCTTTGTAAGAAGATTTATATGCTCTTCAGATTCGTCAGTGAATTGTGATTTGAGGATGGGAAAATCTTCTAAACCTGATGATAATCGATCTAGTGAAGAAGCCATAAATCGAAAACTATCAATGAATCGGAAATTCACACAATAATCATCATAATGTTTCGTAAAGCTAATATATTTTTCCTTTGTTATAGGTAGTAAATCGATTTTTCCTTCCATCTTTGTAGCGATATCTTTTATCACAAAATTAGCGTCATAACCACTTAGGTTGTGAAATACTACAGGGATCGTATGACTATCTTTATAATTTATGTTACAGCCCTCATGAGCGGCTCCACGGTAATTGTTCTCTGCTATAATATGATTATGATCTCGTACTTTTTTCTCTCCAGGTTTGAAACTTTCTTCGCAGATATGGCAGTGGGTAGCCTTCTGAAATTCAGATTCCTGTTGCGTCGTCATATCAATATCATAAGGACATAGGAAAACTGTTTCAACATCTTCAGCAAATTGATTCATTTCATCTGCAAACCATTCCATGCAATTAGGACCTCGATATGAACGATAAAAACTGAGAGTGTCATCATATGAACACTTTACATAGTATCCAACAGCTGCTGCTTTGTGTTCTTGATAATTATTCTTTGTATTAGTAGGCTTCAAAATACTTTCCAGATCTGCATAAATAATGAAGGGAACCTTTTCCTTTTATTTTTGTGATTTTTAAATTTCAGGATATTGTTTCCTATCTCAGGCATTTTGATCGCAGTTTCATTCATTTTCCCACAATCTTCCGAATGACTATCAAGTTTTTCTTGCGATCGGAAATAACGTAAACATCTATCACAGAAGAATTTTTGCTTTTTTTCTTTGCTTAGCTGACTCGATACAAGTCGAGATAAATTTTTGATCCATACATAATGATATCGAGCTGGAGTATCATCATATCTATCTTGAACAATAGCAAGTTGACGTGTCTTTCCATCTTGTTCTTAGTAAGATATGTTGGTAATGTAGCAAAATTCTTCTTTTCCTTCTTCAGAATATAGACGTTGATGGATATTTGATTCTGTTTTTCAAAGTTTGGTATTTGCTTCATTGTCATTGGAACTTTATTCTCTCGAGCTTTAACACTTTGGAATAATGAGGATACTTGGATAATTCTTGAGGATTTTTCTCAACGGGGTATAATGCAGCAGTCACAGCCCATGCAAAACATGCATCATCATCATTTTTTCACGTTGATACAAGCTTGTTTCTTCAGGATCTGAGGAGGTAGTTCTATGTATGAAGATCCAAGTTGGGGTGTGAACTTGTTTATATTCACCCCAAGGTTAACAACATTCACAAGAGCCCATCCACTATCTCTTTCTTGAATTCTTCAAGTTCCTTCAAGATGGGTATCAAGACATTCCTATTGAACCAATCGTGATGTTTGTATCTCGGTAAATAGGTGCATTGGACGTGGTAAAATATTTATATTCCTTCTGAACTTTATTTGCAGTCATGATCTGAAACTCTCCACAAAACACCATATTGACCTTTACAGCGGCATCTTTTTTCAGTGCGTTGAGAATTCTTCGTCGAAATATGGCCTCACAATCCAACAGAAAATCTTTAGGGTCTTTGTGTTTGAGGTTACTGATAATTCCTGTTCTTATACGGCTCTCGAAGGCAGATGTGGAATCATCCCAATGTACTCTATCTCTTGCACTTTCCTTACGGTCTTTAATACCAGCACCTTTTCTTCGTATGGACTTCAACTGTAATCTATACGTCTTCACGTGATTTAAAGTTGTGATCAATTTTTTCTTCTCCCCCACTGATTTGCAGTTCTTTAAACGTTTATTGATTCTTCTTATGGATAAAGAGCACTGTTTCATTCCATCAGCAAATATATTCTCATCATTAGCGGTGATGAATAGAGCCAGCAGCGATTTTATAACCTGAAGGCAATCTTCCATGTTGAACATTCTCGATACAACTGAAACAAAAAGTTCTGATTAAATTTATAAATACACAGATTTCCAAAGATAGCTAAAGATTTCCGAAGATAACCGAAGATAGCCGAAAATACTTCTGATGGCCGAAGATAAAAAGCGGAAAAAAGCGGATATAAAGCGGATACAAACGGATATAAAGCGGATACAAACGGATATAAAGCGGATATAAACGGATACAAACGGATATAAAGCGGATACAAACGGATATAAAGCGGATACAAACGGATATAAAGCGGATACAAACGGATATAAAGCGGATACAAACGGATATAAAGCGGATACAAACGGATATAAAGCGGATACAAACGGATATAAAGCGGATATAAAGCGGATACAAAGCGGATATAAAGCGGATACACAAAATATTTTCTTCAGTATCAGATTGGAAAGCAGCAGGATGCATACTTGTGGAATCTGTAGGAAAGAATTCAGTCTACCAAATAACTTGAGCAGGCATCTCAATGTACATAAGAAAAAAGACTTCAATTGTCTCATATGCGGAAGAAAATTCACTAGGAATGATACTTTAAAGAAACATTTCTTCAAGAAACATGATGGACTCCTTGATTCGATGAACATTGATTTACTGAGAGGAAACTGTGAGAAGATCTCGGAAAAGATCTATCTGAAAGAGGAGTGTAATAAACCAAATCAAACAGAAGGTAGAAATCCAACATCAAAAAATGCTAGATGTCCTCATGAAGTTAGTTGTGATAATGATTATACTGATGTAAATGATATAGTCGATGAGCTGCGTACACTCTATGGAGAAAAATATTTTGAAGATACATCTGAAAGAATACAATTTTTAGTGGAACAACTACGACAGGCAGGTGTCATTTGTTAGGATGATCAGAATGATGATATACAATATGTGAATCACACTTTCCTAATAAATATATAAAAATTTATAATTTAGTTTTTAATTGGAAATATATCGGCTCATACTATTTCTATTTTATCAAGAAATATGTAGAGGTCAACCAGGCGGTTCTTTAAAGCCATCGCATGCAACAAATTTTCTATTAACACATATATACCTAGCATTTAATAGATGACAGCCCACTTTTCAGATGGGTCTTACAGACATCCCAATACTGATACTCGACCCTCGTAAGAGTTCTCTAGTGTGTTTTCGAAAATCGTCGACCACCCTTTTATACCGCTCAAGCGGAACCTCTATATGAATCCATATGAACAATCCGAATGTTTTATAGCCATGCGGCCCCTCAGGATTCTAAGACACTACACAGAGGTCTGAGGTTAGATTATTCATACAGAAAGATATATTTCAATTGTTGATAATATGGATAAGAAATATTATAAAACTATCTCCCATTATGAATATTATTGTACACATATCATATCTATCCAATACTCACCCACTATGATAGGATAATGAGTTGAGTTTGAAAGTTCTACAATAGGAAGAACAGTCTGTATGATCGGAGAGGTGCACTAAAAAAAAAATATATTTTAGTCTCTATGGATTCAAGATGTCCTGAGCAGAGCAATCGCATTATTCATTGAGATTATACAAGTCCATACATCTAGCAAAATTATTCTAAGTTCAAATTTTTCTCTTATGTGAAATATCTCGAAAACTATAAGTTTTAGCGAGAAAATAAATCGAAAAACACCCCCATCACCCCCCCGTCGCTTTTTCAACTTTTCTATAGAACTGTTGAAAAATCAAAGTGGTTTGCACACGTTTTCTCAACCCTCTACCCTGAGCGATCGCAATATTAATTGAAATTATTACAAGTCCATACATCTAGCAGAAATATTCTAAGTTCAAATTTTTCTCTTATGTGAAATATCTCGAAAACTATGAGTTTTAACGAAAAAATAAATCGAAAAACACCCCCATCACCCCCTGTCGCTTCTTCAATTTTTCTATAGAACTGTTAAAAAATCAAAGTTGTTTGCACACGTTTTCTCAACCCTCTACCCTGAGCGATCTCAATATTCATTGAAATTATTACAAGTCCATGTATCTAGCAAAACTATTCTAAGTTCAAATTTTTCTCTTATGTGAAATATCTCGAAAACTATAAGTTTTAGCGAGAAAATAAATCGAAAAACACCCCCATCACCCCCTGTCGCTTTTTCAACTTTTCTATAGAACTGTTAAAAAATCAAAGCGGTTTGCACACGGTTTCTCAACCCTCTACCCTGAGCGATCGCAATATTAATTGAAATTATTACAAGTCCATACATCTAGCAGAAATATTCTAAGTTCAAATTTTTCTCTTATGTGAAATATCTCGAAAACTATGAGTTTTAGCAAAAAAATAAATCGAAAAACACCCCCATCACCCCCGGTCGCTTCTTCCATTTTTCTATAGAACTGTTAAAAATCAAAGTTGTTTGCACACGTTTTCTCAACCCTCTACCCTGAGCGATCACAATACTTATTGAAAATATTACAAGTTGATACATCTAGCAAAATTATTCTTATTCCAAATTTTTCTGTTATATGAAATATCGTAAAACTATAAGTTTTAACGAAAATTAAGAAAGCTAACGTTTTAACCACCACTCTATCTCTATTAATGAACAAGTCAGAACAAAAAGTAGCAATTTCAAAAACATATTTCCATCTACAAAAGTAAAAACTTCAATTTACTCACCTAGATAATTTCACTCAAGGAGCACCTACTTCGAAGACACTTCGCGAACAACTATACCTGATGCAACAAACTACCTAGATATTTATATACTCCGAAGTTTTCGGAATTTTGAACCATGATATGTAACATATTATTACCATTTCAATTCAAGGAAAATTCGCCCAAAACATGAGATTTCATTTTCCATTGATTGACTTTTGAAGACGTTAGCTCACAAAGTTTGAGGATAGATTTCTTCTACAAGTTTTGCTGAAGGTATCTGCAGCATCAGAACACCCCACGAATGAAAGTTTTTTTCAATTCTTCAAAAAATGTATGTAACCGCATTCGAAAAATGGTAAACAATAGGAATCGGTTTAATCAGCACCTCGATTTCATTATCAGCGCTACATGTATCCTGCTTTCATTATCGCGACGTTGCCACTTTCAGAAATAAATCCTGGCAATAGCGAACAAAATGATCATGTATAATTTAGGTTCTGTGCATACTGATATAAAAACTATACGCATTATGACTTATTTTCTGATCGACATAAAACCCATATCGATTCTATTTCGGAAATCGCTTTGCGTTTGGTTGCTAGCTGATCTGCGTTGGATCTGTCAGGTGAGCTGTCTGGAGCTGTCCCCTGAGCTGTCTAGAGCTGTCTAGCCCTCTTTTGGTCTACTCTAAAACAAAATGTTAGGTGATCAGATAGATCGCGCGCGATCTATCTTATCTAACCTAACGTTTTGTTTTAGAGTAGACCAAAAGAGGGCTAGACAGCTCTAGACAGCTCAGGGGACAGCTCCAGACAGCTCACCTGGCAGATCCAACGCAGATCAGCTAGCAACCAAACGCAAAGCGATTTCCGAAATAGAATCGATATGGGTTTTATGTCGATCAGAAAATAAGTCATAATGCGTATAGTTTTTATATCAGTATGCACAGAACCTAAATTATACATGATCATTTTGTTCGCTATTGCCAGGATTTATTTCTGAAAGTGGCAACGTCGCGATAATGAAAGCAGGATACATGTAGCGCTGATAATGAAATCGAGGTGCTGATTAAACCGATTCCTATTGTTTACCATTTTTCGAATGCGGTTACATACATTTTTTGAAGAATTGAAAAAAACTTTCATTCGTGGGGTGTTCTGATGCTGCAGATACCTTCAGCAAAACTTGTAGAAGAAATCTATCCTCAAACTTTGTGAGCTAACGTCTTCAAAAGTCAATCAATGGAAAATGAAATCTCATGTTTTGGGCGAATTTTCCTTGAATTGAAATGGTAATAATATGTTACATATCATGGTTCAAAATTCCGAAAACTTCGGAGTATATAAATATCTAGGTAGTTTGTTGCATCAGGTATAGTTGTTCGCGAAGTGTCTTCGAAGTAGGTGCTCCTTGAGTGAAATTATCTAGGTGAGTAAATTGAAGTTTTTACTTTTGTAGATGGAAATATGTTTTTGAAATTGCTACTTTTTGTTCTGACTTGTTCATTAATAGAGATAGAGTGGTGGTTAAAACGTTAGCTTTCTTAATTTTTTCGTTAAAACTTATAGTTTTTACGATATTTCATATAACAGAAAAATTGGAATAAGAATAATTTTGCTAGATGTATCAACTTGTAATATTTTCAATAAGTATTGTGATCGCTCAGGGTAGAGGGTTGAGAAAACGTGTGCAAACAACTTTGATTTTTTAACAGTTCTATAGAAAAATGGAAGAAGCGACCGGGGTGATGGGGGTGTTTTTCGATTTATTTTTTGCTAAAACTCATAGTTTTCGAGATATTTCACATAAGAGAAAAATTTGAACTTAGAATATTTCTGCTAGATGTATGGACTTGTAATAATTTCAATTAATATTGCGATCGCTCAGGGTAGAGGGTTGAGAAACCGTGTGCAAACCGCTTTGATTTTTTAACAGTTCTATAGAAAAGTTGAAAAAGCGACAGGGGGTGATGGGGGTGTTTTTCGATTTATTTTCTCGCTAAAACTTATAGTTTTCGAGATATTTCACATAAGAGAAAAATTTAACTTAGAATAGTTTTGCTAGATACATGGACTTGTAATAATTTCAATGAATATTGAGATCGCTCAGGGTAGAGGGTTGAGAAAACGTGTGCAAACAACTTTGATTTTTTAACAGTTCTATAGAAAAATTGAAGAAGCGACAGGGGTGATGGGGGTGTTTTTCGATTTATTTTTCGTTAAAACTCATAGTTTTCGAGATATTTCACATAAGAGAAAAATTTGAACTTAGAATATTTCTGCTAGATGTATGGACTTGTAATAATTTCAATTAATATTGCGATCGCTCAGGGTAGAGGGTTGAGAAAACGTGTGCAAACCACTTTGATTTTTCAACAGTTCTATAGAAAAGTTGAAAAAGCGACAGGGGGTGATGGGGGTGTTTTTCGATTTATTTTCTCGCTAAAACTTATAGTTTTCGAGATATTTCACATAAGAGAAAAATTTGAACTTAGAATAATTTTGCTAGATGTATGGACTTGTATAATCTCAATGAATAATGCGATTGCTCTGCTCAGGACATCTTGAATCCATAGAGACTAAATATATTTTTTTTTTAGTGCACCTCTCCGATCATACAGACTGTTCTTCCTATTGTAGAACTTTCAAACTCAACTCATTATCCTATCATAGTGGGTGAGTATTGGATAGATATGATATGTGTACAATAATATTCATAATGGGAGATAGTTTTATAATATTTCTTATCCATATTATCAACAATTGAAATATATCTTTCTGTATGAATAATCTAACCTCAGACCTCTGTGTAGTGTCTTAGAATCCTGAGGGGCCGCATGGCTATAAAACATTCGGATTGTTCATATGGATTCATATAGAGGTTCCGCTTGAGCGGTATAAAAGGGTGGTCGACGATTTTCGAAAACACACTAGAGAACTCTTACGAGGGTCGAGTATCAGTATTGGGATGTCTGTAAGACCCATCTGAAAAGTGGGCTGTCATCTATTAAATGCTAGGTATATATGTGTTAATAGAAAATTTGTTGCATGCGATGGCTTTAAAGAACCGCCTGGTTGACCTCTACATATTTCTTGATAAAATAGAAAGTATGAGCCGATATATTTCCAATTAAAAACTAAATTATAAATTTTTATATTTTATTAGGAAAGTGTGATTCACATATTGTATATCATCATTCTGATCATCCTAACAAATGACACCTGCCTGTCGTAGTTGTTCCACTAAAAATTGTATTCTTTCAGATGTATCTTCAAAATATTTTTCTCCATAGAGTGTACGCAGCTCATCGACTATATCATTTACATCAGTATAATCATTATCACAACTAACTTCATGAGGACATCTAGCATTTTTTGATGTTGGATTTCTACCTTCTGTTTGATTTGGTTTATTACACTCCTCTTTCAGATAGATCTTTTCCGAGATCTTCTCACAGTTTCCTCTCAGTAAATCAATGTTCATCGAATCAAGGAGTCCATCATGTTTCGTGAAGAAATGTTTCTTTAAAGTATCATTCCTAGTGAATTTTCTTCCGCATATGAGACAATTGAAGTCTTTTTTCTTATGTACATTGAGATGCCTGCTCAAGTTATTTGGTAGACTGAATTCTTTCCTACAGATTCCACAAGTATGCATCCTGCTGCTTTCCAATCTGATACTGAAGAAAATATTTTGTGTATCCGCTTTATATCCGCTTTGTATCCGCTTTATATCCGCTTTATATCCGTTTGTATCCGCTTTATATCCGTTTGTATCCGCTTTATATCCGCTTTGTATCCGCTTTATATCCGTTTGTATCCGCTTTATATCCGTTTGTATCCGCTTTATATCCGTTTGTATCCGCTTTATATCCGTTTGTATCCGCTTTATATCCGCTTTATATCCGTTTGTATCCGCTTTATATCCGTTTGTATCCGCTTTATATCCGCTTTTTTTCCGCTTTTTATCTTCGGCCATCAGAAGTATTTTCGGCTATCTTCGGTTATCTTCGGAAATCTTTAGCTATCTTTGGAAATCTGTGTATTTATAAATTTAATCAGAACTTTTTGTTTCAGTTGTATCGAGAATGTTCAACATGGAAGATTGCCTTCAGGTTATAAAATCGCTGCTGGCTCTATTCATCACCGCTAATGATGAGAATATATTTGCTGATGGAATGAAACAGTGCTCTTTATCCATAAGAAGAATCAATAAACGTTTAAAGAACTGCAAATCAGTGGGGGAGAAGCAAAAATTGATCACAACTTTAAATCACGTGAAGACGTATAGATTACAGTTGAAGTCCATACGAAGAAAAGGTGCTGGTATTAAAGACCGTAAGGAAAGTGCAAGAGATAGAGTACATTGGGATGATTCCACATCTGCCTTCGAGAGCCGTATAAGAACAGGAATTATCAGTAACCTCAAACACAAAGACCCTAAAGATTTTCTGTTGGATTGTGAGGCCATATTTCGACGAAGAATTCTCAACGCACTGAAAAAAGATGCCGCTGTAAAGGTCAATATGGTGTTTTGTGGAGAGTTTCAGATCATGACTGCAAATAAAGTTCAGAAGGAATATAAATATTTTACCACGTCCAATGCACCTATTTACCGAGATACAAACATAACCGATTGGTTCAATAGGAATGTCTTGATACCCATCTTGAAGGAACTTGAAGAATTTCAAGAAAGAGATAGTGGATGGGCTCTTGTGAATGTTGTTAACCTTGGGGTGAATATAAACAAGTTCACACCCCAACTTGGATCTTCATACATAGAACTACCTCCTCAGATCCTGAAGAAACAAGCTTGTATCAACGTGAAGAACGATGATGATGCATTTTTGCTTGGGCTGTGACTGCTGCATTATACCCCGTTGAGAAAAATCCTCAAGAATTATCCAAGTATCCTCATTATTCCAAAGTGTTAAAGCTCGAGAGAATAAAGTTTCCAATGACAATGAAGCAAATACCAAACTTTGAAAAACAGAATCAAATATCTGTAGGAGTAGTGTGCTAGGAGAAAGATTTAGAGTAGTGTGCTAGAGAATAGAGTTACCCCAGTAACGGGATGTCATTAATAATAATATAAAAATTTAGAACGAGCGTCAAATTGTTTTTCCTTGAATAATTATTATTAAAAAGTATTTAAAAACCAAATCAAGATCCACTATAATTGGTGACCCCGAATATTTTTACGTGGAAAATAAAGGAAATTAAATAACATGTCAGACGACGCCAGTTCTCAGACGGAAGTTTTAGAATCCAGTCAGAATGCAGCGAGGATAAATCTGAACGACAAGCAAGGAAATATAAGAAAACCTGGAAAAAAAGCTCTAATCCAAACAATTCGAAGGTAATACAAACAATTTCCCAAAAACCGCTCCCACCTTTTTGGGATGACAAACCTGATCTATGGTTCTATCAAATAGAAGCCCAATTCAGGAATGAAAAAATTAAAAATGAGAGCATGAAATTCGATAATTGATAAGTGATCTGGATCGTAAATATGTTGACAATATCATGGACATAATCAAGGATGATACTACTACTGATAAATATACAGTAGCAAAGAACCGTTTATTGCAATATATGTGGAAAGTAGTGACAAGCAAATACGAAGATTATTAACTGGAATAGAATTAGGTGATTCTCGCCCCAGTCAACTATATCGGAAAATGAGTAGTTTAGCTGGATCAGATATTTCCCAGAAGGTTCTTAAAACTCTTTGGATGGAGAAATTCCGGAATCCATCAAAGTGCTCTGGTCATTGTAGATGATGAAAAGGACATTTCAAAATTACATAAGTTAGCGGATAAAATAGCAGAAATGAAACCTCATAATGAAATATACGCTGCTGGAAAGGATAAACAAGATGTGATACCAAAATTATACAATGATTCTAAAGATGATCAGATGTCACTTTTGACAAAACAAGTTGCTGCATTAACTAAACAAGTTGAGGCTCTCGCCACTTCCAGGAATTCACGTGATCGTGGTAATAGTAATGATGGAATAGGAATAACGGACGTAGACGTAGCAGATCTCGATCCAGAAATTTTATCCAAATGGAAAATTTTGTTACCACCATTTTCGATATGGAAGTAGATGCTATCCTGAAAAATGCCAGCCTCCATGTGCATGGAATAACGCCAACAACATGAAGTCGGGAACGAGATTCCGCAGACAAAGTAGCAGCAAATTCGTCTGCGCCTGCTGAGCCTGATTGCTGCACATCAAGATTTTTCGTAAGAGACATTAATTCTGGTCTGAGTTTTCTTGTAGACAGTGGTGCTGATGTTTCAATCATACCTGTTTTGAAGAATTCCGTTCAACAGAAGAAATCAGATTTTAAATTATATGCAGCAAATGACACAGAAATTCCAACCTACGGTATGACAACGATGAGCATCAATTTAGGTCTCCGAAGAAATTTTCAGTTTCCATTCATCATTGCTGAAACATCTAAAGGAATACTCGGTGCTGATTTCTTTAAAAAATTTAACCTTCTGATTGATCTGAAGAACAAAAGATTAATAGACGGCGACACTAACCTCTTTGTTCGAGGGAATGTTGCAGCTATTGAACAGGATTTTATGGTAAGCACTATGTCAAAAGATCAAAAATTTTCAGACCTTTTCAAAAAATTCCCAGATCTATCAAAACCGAACTGGTTGCCCAGTGAAGTTAAACATGATGTTCGTCATCAAATAGTCACTAGAGGCCAGCCAGTATTTGTCGTCCACGTCAGTTGGATCCTGAAAAACTCAAAATTGCAAAAGAAGAATTTCAATTTATGTTGAATAATGGAATCATTCGACCCTCAAAATCACAGTGGGCAAGTCCATTACTTCTGGTATCGAAAAAAGATGGAGGTTTCAGGGCTTGTGGTGATTACCGAAGACTGAATAATTCAACTGTTCCTGATCGGTATCCCATCCCAAGAATCGATGATTTCCAAACTATTTTGAAGGATAAAAGAGTATTTTCGAAAATTGATTTATTTAAAGCCTATTACCAAATTCCAATGGCAGAAGAAGATCGCGAAAAGACGGCAATAACAACACCATTCGGACTATTTGAATTCAACGTGATGAGCATGGGACTTAGAAATGCTCCAAGTACATTCCAACGTTTTTGTGAATCAAGTATTTTTTGGATTAGATTATATTTTTCCCTACCTAGATGATGTTTTGATTGCTTCATCTTCGCTCGAGGAACATCAGCGTCATCTAGAAGAAGTTTTCAAACGACTCAACGACTATGGTCTGCGAGTGAATATTTCCAAATCTGTTTTTGGCGTGGAAGAATTAAGTTTTCTTGGTTACCTGATAACACCACAAGGAACAAAGCCTTTACCAGAGAAGGTGAAAATAATAATGGATCATCAACTCCCAACGACCGTGCATGATCTTCGCGCTTTCTTGGGTATGTTGAATTATTACAGAGCTATTTGAAAAATGCCGCAGATACACAAGCCATATTAAACGAATTTTGAAAGGAGCTAAGAAGAAAGATAAACGGAAAATTGAATGGACTCCAGAAGCTATAGCAGCATTTGAGAAATGTAAGCAGGATTTAGCTGATGCTTCACTGTTGACTTTTCCAGATGTTAAATATCCATTGTCCTTGGCTGTAGACGCAAGTCAAACCGCTATTGGTGGTGTAATTCAACAATATGAAGAAGATGGTTGGAAGCCAATTTCATTTTTTTCCAAGAAATTGAACAGTGCTCAAGCTGGTTACTCCACTTATGATCGAGAACTTCTGGCATGCTATGAAGGAATTAAGAAATTCAAACATTTTTTAGAAGGCAGACACTTCTTCATTTTAACAGATCATTCTCCACTCACCAACGCATTTGTACAGAAAATGAAAAAGCATCGCCACGCCAGCTGAGACAATTGCAATACATTTCCCAGTTTACTACTGATATTCGACATATTAGTGGTTCAGACAATGTGGTTGCAGACTATTTATCGAGAATTGAATCTTTGTCAGCAGTTATAGATTACGATAAAGTTGCAGATCTCCAAATAAAAGATGAGGTATTCAAAAATTTACAACGAGATCCGCAATCATTGATTTTCAAGAGCTACCAACTCCCATCTGGTAAGAGATTATGGTGTGACGTTTCGACTGATAATATAAAACCATATATACCACAAGATCTCCGAATACAGTTTTTCAAGAGAATCCATGGTTTAGCACATCCTGGAGTCAGGTCCACAGTAAAATTGATGACAACAAAGTTCGTGTGGCCTGGTATTCGAAATGATGTTCGGAAATGGGCACAGTCTTGTATAGGATGTCAGAAGAATAAGATAAGCAAGCATACCAGATCTCAATTCGGTAAATTTCCAGAACCTGATGAACGATTTAGCATTATCCACATCGATTTGATTGGTCCCTTGCCTCCATCGGAGGGTAATATTTATTGCCTCACGATGACTGATAGATTTACAAACTGGATGGAAGTCGTACCATTAAGCAATATGACTGCTGAAACCGTTGCTAAAGCATTTTATGATAATTGGATAACGAGATTTGGAGTTCCAGTTACAGTGATCACGGACAGAGGTCGTCAATTTAATTCTGAACTCTTCAGAAACTTGACAGACATCTGTGGAGTGAAACTTCTTCATACAACTGCTTACCATCCACAGTGTAATGGTAAAATTGAGAGACTACATCGAACACTAAAAACTGCATTGAAAGCGCATAATAGAATTAAATGGACAGAAACGATACCAACTGTACTGCTTGGTTTACGTGCATCGCTCCGTGAAGATTCAAAATGTTCGATTGCCCAGATGACTTATGGCAAGCCTATACGTATTCCTGGTGAATTCTTCGAAGATTCTAAAGTCAAAACAGAACCAGAAACATTCGCCAATAATCTTCAGAAATGCATGAGTAATTTGAAACCATTTGCAGTGGAACACAAGTCATCACCAAGAATTTTTGTGCACAAAAACTTACACACTTGTTCACATGTTTTTGTTCGGATTGATAGAGTTAAAAAATCATTAGAACCTGCTTATGAAGGACCTTTTCGAGTCTTAGAACGCAGTGAAAAGTATTTTTTCGTTGGACATCAAAGGCAAGACAGTCAAGATATCAATTGATCGTCTCAAACCTGCTATTATGTTGGAAACAGAAGACAGTTCTTGCACAGCTCAACAGGATATGGCACCTGGACCTGCTCATGAACCTCAATCTGCAGCTGGTTTGCAGCCTTCAAGTTCTACCCCGATAGACAGAAGTGAAAATAAAACTGTAATTACGCGTAGTGGTCGAACAGTGAAATTTCCCAAACGTTTTATTGAAAAAGTTCATATATTTTAGTATTATTTGTTTATTGTTCGTGACGACTTGGTCACTAGAAAGAGGGTAGTGTAGGAGTAGTGTGCTAGGAGAAAAGATTTAGAGTAGTGTGCTAGGAGAATAGAGTTACCCCAGTAACGGGATGTCATTAATTAATAATATAAAATTTAGAACGAGCGTCAAATTGTTTTTCTTGAATAATTATTATTAAAAAGTATTTAAAAACCAAATCAAGATCCACTATATATCCATCAACGTCTATATTCTGAAGAAGGAAAAGAAGAATTTTGCTACATTACCAACATATCTTACTAAGAACAAGATGGAAAGACACGTCAACTTGCTATTGGTTCAAGATAGATATGATGATACACCGGCTCGATATCATTATGTTTGGATTAAAAACCTATCTCGACTTGTATCTAGCCAGCTAAGCAAAGAAAAAAGCAAAAAATTCATTTGTGATAGATGTCTACGATACTTCCGATCACAGGAAAAACTTGGAACTCATTCTATAGATTGTGGTAAAATGAATGAAACTGCAATCAAAATGCCTGAGATAGGAAACAATATCCTGAAATTTAAAAATCACAAAACAAGGAGAAGGTTCCCTTTATTATTTATGCAGATCTGGAAAGTATTTTGAAGCCTACTAATACAAAGAATAATTATCAAGAACACAAAGCAGCAGCTGTTGGATACTATGTAAAGTGTTCATATGATGACACTCTCAGTTTTTATCGTTCATATCGAGGTCCTAATTGCATGGAATGGTTTGCAGATGAAATGAATCAATTTGCTGAAGATGTTGAAACAGTTTTCCTATGTCCTTATGATATTGATATGACGACGCAACAGGAATCTGAATTTCAGAAGGCTACCCACTGCCATATCTGCGAAGAAAGTTTCAAACCTGGAGAGAAAAAAAGTACGAGATCATAATCATATTATAGCAGAGAACAATTACCGTGGAGCCGCTCATGAGGGCTGTAACATAAATTATAAAGATAGTCATACGATCCCTGTAGTATTTCACAACCTAAGTGGTTATGACGCTAATTTTGTGATAAAAGATATCGCTACAAAGATGGAAGGAAAAATTGATTTACTACCTATAACAAAGGAAAATATATATAGCTTTACGAAACATTATGATGATTATTGTGTGAATTTCCGATTCATTGATAGTTTTCGATTTATGGCTTCTTCACTAGATCGATTATCATCAGGTTTAGAAGATTTTCCCATCCTCAAATCACAATTCACTGACGAATCTGAAGAGCATATAAATCTTCTTACAAAGAAAGGGGTAATGCCATATGATTATATCGATTCTGATGACCGTTTCCGAGAACTTCTCTCCCACCAATTACTGCTTTCTATAATAAATTGGAAGATAAGAAATGTCCTCGAAAAAGCTATTTGCGGGCTAAGCTTGTATGGGAAAAATTTCAATGCCAGAATTTGGGCGAATATTCAGATCTATATATGAAAACGGACATTCTATTGTTAGCTGATGTATTTGAGCAATTTCGTTTAAGCACTCATGAGACTTATGGATTAGATCCAGCACATTATTTCACCTTACCTGGATATACATGGGATGCAATGTTGAAACATACTAAGCAAGAATTGGAACTTCTAACCGATATTGATATGTTTTTATTTGTTGAACGAGGAATACGTGGAGGTCTAAGTCAAGTATGCGGAAAACGAAGAGCTCATGCAAACAACAAGTATATCCGCAATTATGATACGAAGAAACCAGAGAATTACCTGATGTACTTTGATGTAAACAATCAATATGGATGGGCAATGTCACAATACCTACCATATGGAGGTTTTCAATGGTCTGATACAAATATAGATGTTACCACCGTACCTGATGATGCTCCAGAGGGGTATATTCTGGAAGTGGACCTCGAGTATCCAAGGGATTTACATGATAAACATAAAATCTCCCTTTCTGTCCTGAACATTATAATTCTAAGACTCGGACACCTTGCTATGCTTCTCAACAGAATGCAAAACTTATGGCTACATTACATCCAAAGAAGAAGTATATTATTCACTACCGCAATCTGAAGCAAGCTTTAAGGAATGGATTGGTTCTCACAAAAATACATCGAGTGCTCAAATTCAAACAGTCCGCTTGGTTGAAATCCTATATTGATCTAAATACGAACCTCAGGAAGAAAGCAAAGAATGAGTTCGAGAAGAATCTATTCAAATTAATGAATAATGCTGTTTTTGGTAAGTTAAATTGTACTGATATGATATCCTATTCTTTAGATTTCATATACAGATATTTACACATTATTCTATCGTTACAGGAAAAACTATGGAAAACATCAGAAAGAGAGTGAATGTTCATCTTCTAACGAAATGGGAAGGTCGTTATGGTGCTGAAGCTTATATCTCAAAACCAGAGTTCAAGAATTCTGTTATTTTCAACGAGAACTTGGTTGCAGTTGAACTTCGGAAACTTGAAGTATACTTGAATAAACCAATTTATGTGGGAATGAGCATTCTTGATCTGGCGAAGACAACTATATATGAATTCCATTACGACTATATGAATGAAGCGTTCAGAAAGGGCTGTACCATCTTATATACTGATACAGACTCGCTTATATATGAGCTATTTGAAGATCCTTATGAAGTGATGAGAAGAGATTGCCATACGCGATTTGATACCTCCGACTACCCAAAGGATAATCCCTATGGTATTCCTCAAGTGAATAAGAAGGTATTAGGCATGATGACGGATGAGAATGGGGGTATTCCGATGACTGATTATGTAGGCCTCAGATCTAAACTGTACGCAGTCAAAAATTCACATAATGAGATTGATGTGAAGAAACAACAATGGGAAACAGAAGGATATGATCCGGAGGAAATTGAAACTATGTGTCGAAATTATGGTGTTACCAAGAAGGCTAAAGGTATCAAGAAATCGATTGTAAAAAACAATATTTGTTTTGAGGATTACATAGAATGTCTTGAAACATGGAAGCATAAGATTATTTCACAAAATTTAATTCAAGCTAAAGAACATCATGTGCATTCATTAACGCAGGAAAAATAGCTTTGAGTCCAGAAGATGACAAGCGATATTTGGTACCTGGAACATTCAACACTCTACCTTGGGGCACTATTCCATCGATAAACGGAAGAATGAAGAACCGGATGAGCCAAGGAAGAAGATTTCTATATTGGAAACATTATTAACTTCACCTTATTCTCAATAAAAAATATTTCTATATGTACAATATTACCTAAGCGATGATATATTTCTATGTGTATAATAAAACGATTGATATTCCATAGTATTTATTGAATTGAATAAACATATTATGAGTAAATGGACTTTCATTTCCGAATCCTATTACTATCGAGACTTGCCGAGTCACGATTGCATCAACATCATAGTCCTCTCTATAAGTGATATTTCTTACACTCTTATCTAACAGCTAGTATAGCCTAGACGTTAACGCGTCTGGTTTGAAACACATCTATCTTGGGTTCGATTCCCAATGGAATTATAAAAATTTTTAACGTCACTCTTAGCCTCCTACCACTCATACTATACCTCCTCACCTTCCTACACCTCACCCTCCTACCCCTCACCCTACTACCCCTCACCCTCCAACCCTCAGCCGCCAACCCTTGACCACTCAGTCTCCAATCTGAACCATCACTGCTGACCTTGAAATGGGACTTAGAAAAATTTTCACAAGGTACAATTTCTCCAAATCGAGTGGCTTTCTCTCTTATGGGAATTTACATGTAAAACTACCCCTATTCCGGCTCGAACCCGTGTTGCACATCTACTATTGCCTATGACAATTGCACATTAAAAAAAACAAATCAAACAAAAAATGGATCATTAGATTAGATTAGATTAGATTAGATAGTGGTCGATCGGCACGTTGATTACGCTTCTGCACTGCGACCAATAAGGTCCTTTGTGCGTTACCATACTAGAACTACGTTTTTCCCAGGAATCTAACCTCCTTAGCAAAGGATGGGTCATAAACGTTTAACAAATTGAACTTTCATTTTGGGGTCGATGGGAAAAATAATGATAATATGTCAAAAGTCAATAACAAAGAACTTATACTAGACCAATACAAGCGCTGCATTCTGATCTCAAACCTACCCTGAAAATTACAAGCCCCTAGCTTCGTCCGTTCTTAAGTTATATTGTTTACGGTCGGATAGAGTCGTCTGATACTCACGGCCAAAATGAGAAACTAAGGCAAATAACAGACATTTGGCCTATACGATAGCACGATGTTTCCAAGGAACAAACGCATGAAGTGAAAATTTCAAAAATTGGATAGCGGCTAGTAACGCCCACACGATATCGACCAATATTAGCAGTCACCCATTAACATTATTACGGAATCGGTTCTCATTTCCCAATTAATTGAGTTCATATATTAAAAAAATGAAAACTAGAAGTATCAAGATATTTTGATTTGAATTATCGTTCTTCTGATATTTATAAACGATACACAGCTTCTGACTCGCATAATTATAACGACAGAAATCAGTTTAAATACAATTATCAAGAATCGCGAATAATATGTCCTGCTCATGAACTATTTTTTGGAAACCATGTAATTATTCGATTTGCATGAAATTTTGCACCATGAATGCATTTGCAATTCAAAGCCATATACTCTGATTTTCATTTCGAATACACCAGCAGTTCCAGAAATATCGAAAAACATAGGTAGAGGAAATATTCCAGTGAAAATATGCAGCCAACCGATTTGGGTCCAAAAGCTAGTCTAAAAATTTCAAGTTTTCTACCTTTTTCGTTCAAAGATTCAAGGGGAATATGCGCTAGTTCCAAATGTCAGTGTCAGTCTGACATTGATCGAATTGATAAATTCGTTAATATTGGAAAGTCGATGAGACGAAGTTTATTGAGAGTAATTTAGAAAGTAATCAACTGGTTAATCCTTTCCTGAAGCATCATATGTATGTATGTAGAACGTGTATGTCTCAAATCTATCGTGAATATTCCGTAACTGGTCCTATTCGAGAGTAAATTTATCGGTTCACATCGTACAGAAAAAATATATTTTTTTAAAATTTCCTAATTCGAAATGTTAAATTGATCGGATATGTGGTGTCCAAAATATCGGGAGAATAATCAAGAATTCAAATGTCAATAACTTCGAACCTACTGAACGATTTGGCCCGTAAACGAATTCAACCGCAGCATTCGAAACCCGAAACCCGAACCTATGCTCAAAGCCATCTGTTCAGGTTTTATCGTGTACACGGCCGGACATAATATTCTTCATCAGTGAGCCCAACCATGACGTTTGAGGCCATTCCGCCCTCAAAATCCGAAAATAACAAAGATTCTTGAATAAAAAGTGATTTCTTCACTGTAAGGATTTAAGGAAAAGATAGTGCACCACTGTTGTTAGTTTGTTATTTTTTTATTGAAGTTATTTTTCAAATACATTTTGTATCATATTCGCTTCATTTTGATCGTTGATATTTTCGCATTTCAAGACACCAATTCAATTCTTTACCTAGTCTAATTTATGGCGATGACTCAAACACATCACCGATAAAAATTCTTGACTGAATTTGAAAGTTCTTCATCCAATTTTGAGGACATTTTTGCGGAATGTCTGTAATTTTCTACATAAATGAATTACGTGAATTTTTGTACCTTTCTCTTGATTTCTTTGGCGATAATTGGTATAGACAGGAAATGAAATTTCATCATTCGCTAGTCCAGGGGCGTATCCAGAGAGCGAGTCTGGGGGGGTAGTGATAAGTTTTAGCGAGTGTTCTTCTAGGAGAGGTATTGCAATTTTTCTTCTGGGGGGTAGTGGTAAGATTTAGCGAGTGTTTTTCTAGGAGCGGTATTGCAAAAATTTGTTCTGGGGGTGGTTACCCCCAGTACCCTCCCCCCGTAAATACGCCCATGCGCTAGTCACCATTTCACTTCCGAGAACACAAGCAAGTTTCCATTGTAAACCAAGTAATTTACTCACGAATATCAAAGTACTATCTTTCGAATTTGCGGAAAAAGTATGTTCACCTCGAAAGAAAAGCCACATGTTGTCCAGGAATAATAGGCCTTTGCTACCTTTCATGCATACTATTGTTTATTTATACATTCATTAATAATTGTACATGTATGTAATTGCCAATAGTACATCGTACCAACAGAGAGATACCACATATTACAAAAGTATCAATGAATAAGTAGAAATCACATTAACAATGAAAGCGCATTCTTAATAGCGGAAGATGAAGCGGTATGTGACATATTTTTTGAATTGACCAAGATTGTCGAAAAACAGTTTCTTTCAAGTTGAGAAAGTTTAAAACGACCTGGAGCGTTCCAACGAAGAATTCTGTCTCACGTTGTTTCCGCAATAAGGAATATTAAAAAGTGTTTTATCCCGTAGATTATGGCCAGGTATCTCGAAACAAACTTTTGAGTACCAGTATGGAGAGTTTTAACCTGAAAATAAGTGAAGAGAATTTCAATATTTCCCCTCTATTTGTGTAGACGTTTTCCAGGGCAGAAACTCAGTGGCGGTCCGGAGGGTACGCCAGAATATAATTATACCGGGTCTCTGCTTGTCTACTCGGCCAAACAGATGCATATTCTAATGCAAGGAAAAATAAGAAAATATGACAAAAATGATAAATAATTTATTTCGAATACTTTTTCGCATGTATTGTACCATTATCCGCAGAACGAACAATTATGACTAGAACTAACAATTAAATTTGGCATAGCTGACCGGCGTGTCTATATTATTTAGTTATGAAAATTTTGTCATCGTGAGATATTTGACTCTATTTTTCATTCAAAATAAATCTACGAGATCTTTCGTTACCTCAAGTTTACTATACTCACAATATAATTTTCGCTTCTCGTTTCTGTTTCCATTACCAAGCTTCAATTGATATCATGGATGACAAATTTAATATATTTTTCTAGCTGAAATATATAAATTTGAACAGCCCTACTAACTTTTTCAAAAATGTTAGCACATACCACAAGTTGAGAGAAGATTAAATAATGAAAATCTTAAAAAGGGTGAACTAGATAACAGCTAATATTCATCAACTATCGCCGGAGTTCATTCATGGCTATCGGACGTGCAGTTTCGGTTCAGCCCGTTCGCTGAAAACTCAAAAGGGAAATGAAGCCGCAGAGCTGGGCTTCCGTCACGTGATCTACAGCTTTCATTTTGAATGGTCGCTGCATCGTTCATATGAAGAAGTTTGAAATGTTACATTCTAACGAATCTGTGTAATAAACAAATGTTTATGAGATTTGGATAGAATGATCGAAAATATACAGATACATAAATGTGATTATTCTTTACTTGAACTTTAATTTAAAATACTTCAAGAATGTGTTCTGTACTCATATTGTGATTCAGAGAACAGAGATTTTACTGTGAATATAGGATAAATACAGTGTTGATACATACACTATTCTTATTAGTGATTCCAACGATATATTACTTTAGGCATTCATAGTTTTAACTAGATACATACTGAATGTCCACTCATCCTGGAGTGTCAAATCCAAATCAAATCTAATCCTTCCAATTATCCATTGAGTTAGCAAGTACCACTGGCAGAAAATTCATTAAAATTTCGACAATTTGTTTTATTTGTTTATGTTTGCTGTATTTCTTGCATCGAGCTTTTGAAAATGTCTGGAATTGGCCCATTTATCGTTTTTCTAAATTATGATACGACAAAAGTATGTACCACAATGCCTTGTGCAGTCAGTTGGGGAAAGGAATTTGTTATCGACAAGAGTCCTCAGCTGATATTATCTGTATGGCATAATAGCGAATGGTATCTTCTTGAATTTCACATTAAATATTTCATGAAAGTATTCTTCGTCGGCCGCGGTGATCCAGTTGGTTGGGAGCTGACTTCTCACACGGCGGTACTGGGTTCGAATCCCGGGTAAGACATGGATGTTGCATACAGTCTTGGTTGTGGTTGTGTGGTGCACAGGAATTTCTCAATATAAAAACCAAAGATTAAAGATAGTAAATGGAGCGACTACGATGATGTTAGCGCCATTTATTGTATGGTCATGAACTGCAAAACAATAAAGCGACCAATCCTGAACCTGAGAAAATGGAAAAGTAGGTATCGAAACTCGTATCATATGTATCTCTGCTTATCATTGCTTTTTAATTTCAGTGTTCTCAAATGGATAAAGTTTTCTGGGCGAAGAGATATTGATCTCGGCAGCTGATATAGAATGTGCGGTGAGCATTTTTTTACAGATCAAATAAAAACAAATGGAGCAGCACTATCCTGTTGAAATTTCCATTGTTTTTTCAATTCCATCTTCAAATTGTGGTTTATTTTCAATTGTTCTGATAATTCGGTACTTGCTATGTAAAAATTTATTGATTTGTATTAAATTTCATTATTATATTTTTTGTAAGTAATGATTTCTAATGAAACTATAGCAATACAATATCGCATTTCATTGATATCAATTCATTTTAAACTATGTTGAGATCAAAAATAACATCCCGAGCACTAGCTTTGTTTTATCGATCAGGATGTTTTTTTGGGCTCGACGTCTAAATTCAATGTAATACGTAGGAATAATTTAATTCTAATTTGGCTCCCATTATAACAGTTTTCTGTTTTGAAAAATATATCCTTTTTAGCGCCATCTATGTGTCAGAATTAATCAACTAACCGAAAAACTTAGTCGGATTTTAGTACTAGAGTTGTAGGGGCGTTTCCTATATTTTTCTCCGTAATCTTTGATAAACACTTCGATCTGGGTACATAGCCTGAGTAGCTCACCCATAAGTGTTAGGAAAAAAAAGTATTCTTCTATGATGGTGAATAAGTTTTCAGTAAGGAATAGTTATATCATCAGAAGGTTTTCAAAAAATTAATAATTCCAGCCAGTACTAATGATCTAACAATAGGTTGTAGTTGACATATTTGAATATTTTGTTGTATACGAGTATACGAGTTACGAGTCAGTAACCAGTTTAAACATATTCATATGAGAAGAACGATTACCACATTTCTCCTGTTCAAATAAACGGCAATCGAAAACTGAAAATATTATCGCAAATAGCGTTAAAATATCTCGAGGCCACATGCAGTAATCTCTGACCTCGGATTTATTGAATATTATTTTTTTTACATTTTTTGTGTTTGATAATTTTGTCAACCGGTCAAAAGCTTTTGTGCTCTTGTTCAAATTGGGGAAACGATAAATCAAAATTGACTATTCTCAGATATATTAGGGGCGTTCGGCATCGACATCGGACGTGTCGGATCGATCTGAATCGTTCGTTTATTACATCCGGATTGAGGGGAATACACATCTGTACCGTTCGTCATAAAAATCTGAGCAATCGGACGTCGATCTTTTCGCTCGGTCTATTTCGACGGAGCAAAGCGATTTTATTCATAGAGTTTTATGTTTTTTATATTTTTTTTTGTTTTATGTTGAGTTTCCTGGTCCGACAACCGATAGATTGAAAAATTCTAACAGTTTTTATTCTTCTGTTTTCATTTATTCATTAAAAACTCAATATATTCATTAAAATTTTTCAATATAGCTATCGTAGTTATAAATGGGCAGGAGGAGATATTGCTTTCCCGTTTCTTTTTCGTGTAATTAATCAATTAATTGATCAGGATCTTTCGGTACAACTATCGCCAACAACGACCAGAAGGGATATTGCACTACTCGTTTCTTTTGCATTCAGTGCCTTTGCACCTAATTATTTAATTGAGATTTTATGGAAGAGCTACTAAAAGGGTGAAAGTGTCGTTAAAAGATGAACATATTTCCCAAAATAGTGATCTTTGAAATCTCATAATCTATAAAAGTAGAACAGAGCAGTATGTTCTGTGGCAGATGCTCTGTACCGTTCGTTTATTCCCAGATATTTCAGATTTATCTGTACGATCTGTGGTCACGTGACTAAAAAATCCGTCCGCTCGCGGAGGTTAATGCCGAACGCCCCTATTGGTTTCTATTCATTCATGAATTCACATTTTCAGTGTAGGTTTAAGATTTGAATAGAAAATTTGCATTCATGAATGAATATAATAAAACCAATAGCTTCAGGATATCCAAATTTGATTTATCGTTTTTTCAAAATCAACAATAGCGCAAAAGCCCCTAACTTCATATTATTTCTCTAATTCTGTCATGAATATTACTTTTGTTGTGAAGAAGCAAGAGCAAAGAGTAAAGCTAGAGATGCCTTTATTTGTTATGCAGCCAAGTAGAATCTGTTTATTTACGCGAACAATATTACGGCGTTGTGAACTCGTGCCGAATCTTTATTCCGTATTGGGATAATTGGTCTACCGCTCCCCTACTTTGATACTAACTGCTTGCGTCTGCTACAGACCATTCTGTCAGTTTGGCAACATGGTCTCTTAGTTTTTAGTTTCGCGATGCGATTTAGTTCACATTTTCATTTCGATTTGACATTTTTTACTGGTTTATTGTTGCTTAAGAGTATTGTGGTGATTATAGGTAAGGCAAAATTACGGAAATGTTGTATTGTATTCAGGAACTGTAGAAATGAGAATCTAACTCATTGTTTACTTCACCCCAGTGCTGCAGTGAAATGCTTTCCATCTCACTCTAATGCTTGGTTGATTACAATTCGGTACTAGATATTCACGCGTAGGGGCACCTCTATGTTTATTTCTTACTCTGAGCAAAAAACTGTTTACGCGAAAGGAGCATTTTGATGTAGGGGAAGTCCGAAACTCATAATAAAATATAAACATTCGAAAATACCTTTAATGGTTGAACTTCACAATGTAAACATGTGTCAGATGGAAGATTGCGAAATAACATCTCAATATCTTCAGCATATCCTACACCTGAAGAATTATTCGCTGCAAGCAGAACAATATTAGCCTTTCTCGAAATAAATTTTTTTTCTTATACCACGCATATCCACTCCGTCATACTCATAATCCATTTTCCGACGAAATTGTGTGTCTTTTCCGACAAAGCCGACGAACAAAAAATCATTCAAACACGCCGACGAGAGAGCGGGAAAAATTCCCCAGGCGAGAAATTTCTATCTTCGAAGAACTTCGCCAACTATGAACTTTACCAGCTGTTTCAGTTCTGTAATTGAAATCTGGTGGAAAATTAACAATGTTGCTTATCTCAAATAATTATTTGAATTCAAGAATAGCTGCAAGGGTGACCTTTTACCTTGGCCTATTAGGAGTTTTCGGAGTATGAATATTTCGTTCTGAATTTTAGGTGGTGTCTTGGGGGCAAAGAAACTTTTCGCGTGAAATATTTTTTACCCGACGGTGTTGCCACATTGATCTCGAACGCAAATCTTGTTTCAAATGGAACAAGTCTCATTATCGGACTTGTTGGGACAAATCTTGCTTTGAAAATTAATTCTTAATTTAATATTAACCATTTCAGAAGGCGATTGCTTTATTCAATTCCAACCGAGTCGTTTGATATAACTTCCAGCCAAAAATTTGAAAAAACAGACATATTGGCCAAATCATAGCATTTTGTTTCACAAGAAACAAACACGTAATAAAAAAAGTGATGTTTCACCTAAGAGAATTTTCATGAATATGTGTGACACTACAAATTGAAGAAATCATTTCGCCAGTCAGCTGTGTCATGCTGTGTCTGGGGTATCGTAAGGACAGATAAACGAAGCCTACACAGAAAAACTCAATTTTCATTTGTAATCGTAGCTAATCTTTGAGTTGTACTTCGCTATAACTTCTACATCTTGAAACGAATGATTTCTGATGTAACAATATAAGTTATTAACGGTGGATTTCATTTAATTGAGTTTTAATATCACAATGAGCTGAAATGATTATAAATAAATTGAATCACTTAAGTCAGGTTTGTGGATATAAATGCCCAATATCTACTTCACAATCACTGAACATATAGATGTACTAGCTGATCCGGCAACCGTTGCTTGCCTTATAAATTATAACCTAGATACAGACTGCAGCGCCACCTGTCGGCTGATTTGTGAATCTAAACCATTCTCGAATCTCCACGAACACACACAAAAATTTCATCAATTTGGTCCAGTCGTTTAGGAGGAGTTCAGTCACATACACACGCACACAAGAAATGTATATATTAAGATTAAAGAAGTTGCAGTAATGTGATAATGAATCAGCATAGCTAATTCATTTCGATATCATCTTATTCCTTTTTTTGACCCGACAGAAGATGAATCAAATAGCGTAACACGATGAATTTTTTCTTGAATCGTAATTTGTTTATTTGATAATGTACAGTTTCTTCGTTTAAACCATTTTTCTCTTCTAAAAAAGGTTGAGTGGTCCTTTTGAGCGCTCGTTCTACTTCAACGAGTGCTATCGTTTTGTCCAATTTTCGAATTTTGTGCCGAAAATGGTTTCAAGCGATATTGTTGGGCTCCCTGATGACGAATTCGTGATCAAATTCAATTCTGTCCGGCCGTTAGCACAATAACTTTCGAAGGGATTATCCTAAAGACTTGAAATTTTCAGGGTGAGTTCGGATCCCAAATGGTTTGGTTGAGTTCGTTAACCAGCCAAATCGTACAGGGTGCATAAAATATGGCTATTCAAAATTTTTGTTCCTCAATATCTCAAACAAAACGAAACCGATCGAAATGAAATGTTGCGGCTACATGCAAGATGCTCATATTAAGGCTCATGCAAAATTTTGTGGCCATAGTGTAAACAGAACCATAGAATATTCAATCAGAATATTGAAAAGAAGAAACTTCATATTACCATGAGATCATGAGAAGATAACCAATTCGATTGAAATTCATTTATGAATGAAAATTGATACACTGGATGGACATACAAATTTTGTTGCCATAGTGTTGACAGAACCATGGAAAATTGAATTGGAATATTGAAAAGAAAAATCTTTATATTTTCATAACAGGTTATCTGATTTGACTGATTTTTTATGAAGACTGATATACTCAATTTTCATGCAAAATTGTGTAGCCATAGTGTTAACAGAACCATAGAAAATTCAATTGAAATACTGAAAAGAAAAATCTCTATACATATTTCCATAACAAGATAATCGATTCGACTGAAATTTATTTTGTGAATCGAGACTGACACACTGAAAGTTCATTCATGATTTCAAGAGGATCCTATCACCAGAAACACAGAATTGAATTTTTTCAATTATTTATTTTTTACAGATTTAATTTTTTGAATAATTTCCAGAATATCATCTCAAGTCCCATATAAAATTTTGAGGTAATAGTCTTATTGCTTCGCCAAAAAACGAGCCTCAAAAGCTCCTGCTCAGGGCTTTTCTTAAATTTTGATCGCTCGTTCTACTTAAACGAGTGCTATGTCGTTTTGCCCATATGTCTATGATTCTCGAATTTTGAGCCAAAAAGAAATGGTCTCAAACGATAGGGTTCGACTCTCTGATGACGAACCCGTGAAAAATTCAATTCAAACTTTGAAGGAGTTGACCTCTAAAATCTTGAGAATTTTCAGGGTGGGTTCGGTTCTCGAATGGCGCGGTTAAGTTCGTTAACCAGCCGAATCGTTCCATCAAATATGGCCATTCAAAATTTTTGTTCCTTGATATATCAAACAAAATGAAAACTTTTTGGAAAAGAATTTCTCGGCCACATGCAAAATGCTCATAGTCAGCCCAATGCAAGATTTTGTGGTCATAGTGTACTACACAGAACTATAGAAAATTCAATGCGAGTATTGAAAAGAAGAAACTTTATATTTCCATAAGAAGATATTCGATTCTAGTGAAATTTATTTTGTGAATGAAGATTGATATACCGAATATTCATGTAAATTTTCGTGGCCATATAGAATCAACAGAAACATAAAAAATTCAATGGAAATATTGAAAAAAAACACAACAGGACACAACAGGATATCTGATTTGAGTGAAATTTCTTCTGTGAATGAAGACTGATAAAACTGAATTTTCATTCAGAATTTTGTGGCCATCTTGTGAAGAGAACCATAGAAAATACAACTGAAATATTGAAAAGAAGAATCTTTATATTTCCATAACAAAATATCCGATTATAGTGAAATTAATTTTGCGAATGAAGACTGATATACTGAATTTTCATGCAAATCAGAACCATAGAATTTAAGTTTGAATAATGGTTGTGCACACCAATATATTTAATAATTGAAACGGAGTACTTCAGTGTGTAATTTTTAATTGTTTACATCAATTGATTCTTCTGCATGTTAATTTTAGAAACTTTTTATATGTGACTCTTCCGCATGCCACCTGTGGTTTCACTATTTTTCATAGAATTTAATTTGTCCTTAATCATTTATTTTCACATATTTTATTTTCTAAATAATTTCCATAATATAATTCCGATTGTGCTGATATTCTGCATTTATATCTTTAGTATCAATCTCAAATCCCATATAAAAATTTGAGGTAGTAGTTTCATTGCTCCAACAATAAACGAACGCTCAAAAGCTCCTGCTCAGGGCTTTTCTCAAATTTGTTTCACAACTTTCTTGCCCACCCATTTTTTTACGGTCACTCTAAAATTGTCAGATTAGTGGAATATACACGTTCTAGCATGTAACCAACTATCGATTTTTTTTTACTAATCTTATCCTCTATCCTTGACGGGCGGCCAATATATAGGGCTCATATTTGGCGGAAGTACTCAACGAGGTACAAGGTATCCCCCTGTATATTAATCTGTTACGCTTTAGTAAATCTCCGCTTGGCTCCCCTACTATAATGATAATAATCTTCATTATATCCCGAAACCATGGTCGTGACAAAAGATGATTTAAGTACTGTACACGATGAACATTTTTCTTGAATCGTAATTAGTTTATTGTCATATTTTAGAGTTTCTTTCGATTAAAACATTTTTTTCTTTCTAAAAAAGATCAAGTGGTCCATGTTTTGCAAAGAAAATATAGATAAACAATGGAACGTGAGATACAACTGTGACTAATCATCGGCACAGGTGTCCGTGTTGAGTGCGAATAAGTTAGTCGTACAGTATTTAGCGGTGATAGCGGTCAGTGTCAACGATTTTATCAATTTTTTACCTCTTACTAGTGACTATAAGTTTGGAATATCGAAGGGTGTAGTACTTCACTTCCTACATTCAAGGTTTCCTTTCTGTACATTCCATGCATGGCCGAAATTTAACAAAAAACTGATACTCGGAGTTCCGAATCAGAAGATTATTTTTTCGGTGAGTGACTGAATAACTGATAAATGAGAAGCATAATGTAGGTATACATCTGAAAGCATATTGATTTTTTTCACGTTATTTAATATACCTTCTGACGAAATGCTATATTATCAAAAACGATCCTTCTTATACCTGAATACCTATAGTACAGAAGTCTTTTTATCAGTTTTGTCAAGAAACTCGGGCATCCTTATAAAGGGCTGACAGACCTTATTGTTTTTTTATTTTTTATTTTTTTTATCTAATGGCATTGTGTTGAATGGCCAAAAAACATCCATGGTAATGTTCGAATGAGCTTTATAATTTGATATCACTTGACAAAATAACTTCATGGTTTTCATATTGGTTTTGTGGTTATATTTTTTGGAGGGCTACAATGGCCAAATAACATGATATGATAATTTGGTACCCAGCTCTTTTTTTCATAACAGACATTATTTCAGATGAAGACTTGGAAACCAGACAGAGAAATAAACAGAACTCAGAACACAGATCGAAGGAAGAAAAAATAAGAGGCAGAATCAGAAACGATATCATCGTTAAAGGTATCTACTAAATTGGTGGAAATAAGTGAGTCGGACAGTATCGAGCCTTGATGCGGTCAGAGTTAACTATGTAATCAATTCTTCAACTCTCACTAGTGACTATAAGTTAAAAATATCGAAGAGTGAATAGTTCAGTCTCTACATCCAAACTTCCTTTTCTATAAATTCCAATTTTGAATACTCAACGGTTCCGATATATCACTATTTCCCTTTCCTCAAATTTATTTGATTGCTGTGCTTGAATAATCTTAATTTGATTGCATTGAATGATTATAGGTTCCAGATATGTCATAATGAATAAGTAAATCTGCCTATATTCTTATTCATCTTTACATCTTTTCGTCCTGATTTTCTTGGCAACCCCTTTAGACAAGGGTTGCCTTTCATACTTCGCCAAAAGAGAACAAAGACAAATATTAATCATCAAAAATCGCTTTATTGTTTGTCTAGAAATTACCCAAGAAAATCTATCTGTATTAGTAAAAATTTGAGAAAGGGAAATGCTTTCAATGATTTGAGAATATGAACGCAAAAACGATAGTCCAAACTGAAAATCAATTAAATTTCAATATACAGTGTTAAACAGCCAAATGGAATAAATTCGATAACGAAAAATGAGAGCGTGTTGATGGAAACTCTTGTACACGTCGATTTGTATTTTTAGATGCGCATTTAAAAAAAATGATACAGTGTGTCATGTGACAGTGGCCGATACCAACTTTCTTATTTTTAATACAACCTACTGTATATTATTAGTTTTTTGGATTCTTCAGAATATTCTGGACATAATTCATGTACAATGTCCCATACCTTTATTCAACTGTTTCAGAATATAAAGTGTTTTCAGGTGTATTACAAAAGTTAACATAAAAAAGAAAATTATTTTATTTCACAAATTCGCTACATTACACTCAATACATCTCTCACATTGAATTAATGTTTTTTTACATCATTCGTGAATACAATAATTTTTGTTATGTTAATTTTTGTAATACATCTGAAATCACTTAATATTTCCGAAACAGTTGAAGATAGGTAAGGGACATTATACATGAATTATGTATAGAATTTTCTGAAAAATCCAAAAAACTAATAATATACAGGGGGTTGTATTTAAAATAAGGAAGTTGGTGTCGGTCACTGTCACATGAAACACCCTATATCATTATTTAAAAAAAAAGCTCATCCAAAAATACAAATCGACGTGTCCAAGCGTTTTTCCCAACACGCTCTCATTTATTCGTTATCGAATTTATTCCATTTGGCTTTTGTTCCACACTGTATCTTTGAGAAGAAGGTATTGAAACATTTTTATGTAATTCATTTTCCTGAATTTGAAACCGAGATGAAGGACTGATATGTAGCAAACTATTGGATGAACTAATCATTATCTCAAGTTTCGGATTTTCAGGAAACTGACAATGCGCGAGTACCTCACATCGTTAATTCTGAGCCAAAAATAACGAATAAGAGTATTATCTTATTTTTCATTGGATGAAATGTAATGAACCAATAAAATATTGATGCAATAAACCATAGCATTATCTAAGTTTCATATCAAATTAAGTTTACAAGAATACCTATATGATTCACCAGAAATTCACGATGCGATGGTAGATTTGCATATATCATGACTGGATTTCAAGAACCACAAAAATATGAATTTTTGCTTTCATTGAACAAAACCTGTTGGCAAAATTGAATGCAGATAAATCTATAATCTATAAGTGATAATAATTTGATTGATTCGGTTAATATCTCATTTTCAGTTCAATATGCCAAAACAGGTGTTTTGGGTGCTCCTCCAATGGACTCCAGAAAGGAGACAGGAATTGAAAGAAATGCATGGCCGAAATTCAAACAAACAATAATTGATTCCCGGAGTTCACAATCAAAAGATTATTTTTCCGGCGAGTGACTGAATTACTGATAAAAAGAAGTAAAATGGTACACTTCCGAAAGCATATTGATTTTGTCATGTTACTTAATATACCTTCTGATGAGAACCTTTTATCAAAATTGATCCTTCATGTAGGTATGGAACTACATATGTAGCTGAGTACCTAAAGTAGAGAACTCTTTTTATTAGTTTTGAGGAAAACTAGGGCGTTTTTATGAATGGCCGAAAGACCTTTATGGTTATTTTGTTGTTTACCTTTTTTGTATTTAAAGGCGCTTTTATTTTATAGCTTTGATATGGCTTGCCAAAAAAACTTCATGTTTTTATATTGGTTTTATGGTGATATCTTACAATGGGCAAATGACATATTATGATATGACTATAAGGTACCCAGCCGTTTTTTTCATAATCGGACATTTTTTCAGATGAAGAATGTAATTCTTTCATTCTACTGACATCAAGCCGAGACGTCCTCAAATCCAGTTTTTACTGCCCCAGAATCAAAGCAAGGTGTGACTTAGAAACCAGACAGGATTGAACAGAATTCAGAACCCAGATCAAAGGAGGAAAACATAAGAGGCAGAATCAGAAAACGATATCATGAATAAAGGTACATAGTAAATTGGTAAAAAATTCTCCAATTATGTTGATAAATGAAAAAATATTATAACTAGTGTTACAATTTTGAGCTAGGTCTCGGATTATAAGATGCCACACAAGGATTAAAACTGTATATTTTTTCATTTGAATAAAATACTCTTGTGTGATTTATCATCTAACAATCTCTTGAAAAACGTAATAACCAAATGCACATCCACTAAGGGTGAAATTTGTCATTATATTTTTCAGTTCCTAAATCAGATGGTAAATGCAGGTTTGTTAAAAGTCCAAAAAGTTAATGTCATGTCGCTGGAGAGCATTTCAAATTAAAAGATCATAGATATATTTTGAGATTTTCAACCAAGGACTCCTTAATGGCAAAACGATCGACTCATGATTCTCATTTTTGAATGTAAAAATTAATTACTCATGTAAATCCGTTGTTGCTGTCTCCTACTTGCGACTAAAAGGTTATGTCAATAGGTAATTCTGATGATTTTATACTTTTGTACCTGCATATTAATCTTGTTCTGAAAAAAAAAAAAATATTTGGCATTGAAAAAAAGGTGATGAAAAATAAGAATAGGAAAATGTCTCTTCTTACTCATTGTCAGCTTGATTTTTCATGGTAGTTGAATAATACGGGTTGTTTCATTGGGGAACAGAAAAGGACAACAATGAATAAAGCACCTTAGGGTGGTTTCGAATATAATATATTTTATGGGTCTGCAATTTTCATTTCTAAGATACAGATAGTGGGGCCGATTGTGTAGACATAGTTCAATGGGCATACCAAAATCATAATGCCCGCGTTTACATTAGTCAAGTGAGTTGATTCAACTTAGTTGAATTGAAAGCGAATTGGATGTGTAAACCGCCCTTTTCGTTTCACTCGATCGGCTGAATTGAACGGCTTCTCAGTAGAAGCATGCTCAACTTTGTGCAAGTCACTTGAATTCAACTGACTTGATCAACTCGCTTGACTAATGTAAACGGGCTTTAAGATATTCTGCATGGTTTGTAAATTATGCCCACTCAAAAAAATACAAATCGATAAAATTTAATCTTAAAACAGCTTATATCTTTAATTATACCTGTTAGACCCATTAAAATAGTATATTCGGAGCCACCTAGAGTTGCTTTATTCATCTCGAATACCATAACTGCTGCGTTTTATGGACTTTCTAGTATTTCTGCACCATCGACCTAAGTTTCAGTTATTAGGAAAAATCCATTTCCGGATAAACAACTTTTCGGAAGGATCAACAATTTGTTATTTTTGCCCTTGCGGTCTTATAAATCGACCGACAATTCGAAAATAATCACTTACTATTACTTGGTCGATTTAAAAAAACTGTGGACATAATTCAAAAAAATTATTGTTTTCGCAGAAAACTGGAAAGATTAATCTTATGTTTGATAAACTCGCTGCGCTCTGTACTGATATTGCTCCGCAGATTTTGGTTTGATTTTGAAGCTAGCGACGTTGATGAAACGAAAAAATCTTGAGAACGCCTTTAGATGATCAAAAATGATTTAAATATTATTAAAACCAGCTCTTGAAAAAATTCTCATTTGAGAAGGTAAAAGGAACTCTGTTCATGAAGAGCTTCTCTCTCACACAGAATATTGATTGCTAAACTAACCTAACCCTTTCAAACAGGGACGCTGATATAACTGATAACTGAATTCCAACATGACAGAAAACTGCAAGGATGCTATGGGTTCCTATTGACTCGTTTCGGTGAAAAAAATATTTATTTTTCTCTATGGTGGTCCCTACTGTCAAGAATAATTTAAAAGTGGTCCATGATCAAGAACCACTGATATAGTTGGTTATTGAATATCGAGGAAAAAATTAACATGATATTTGGAAACAGCACCAAAATCTGCAACAAACAGTGAAGTTTTCATTTTACTACATATTCTTCATCAACAAACTTTTTGATTTGAATTCGAAATTTAAGACATTTGAATATTCCAACATTTCCTTCAAACAAACATGGAATTCAAAAATATATGGCATATTCTTTGAATACCTATGGTGATGCTTTGATGAGCTTGAAGGAGGTGTAAAATTCAAATCCGGATTCTCAAAATATCAATGCAATTTGGGTTGAAAAAATGCCTATTATTCATGAATTTTCGAAACCTGTATAATGTGATAATTAACATAAAAACTGGCGCAAACTATGGAATTCATTTCTTTTATTTTGAAATCCACTTCTGGATTTTGTCCTGACTTCGGGATTACAATTGATGCAGACAAGTGCAAATTTTTATTCATGTATTTCGTAAAAATCCTTCAATACATATTCTTTTCACGAAATGCAATAAACCTCTAAACCTGAAATTCAAAATTGTAAAGATAGTAGACACAGAAAATGTGCGATGATGAAAAGACACAGTTCGCTTTTCTTTTTTGGGCACTATGAGTTGGTCAAATAAATTTCTAAATGCCTTTTCGCCCTTTTCTATACTTCTATACTAGTTTTAGACAAGATTATAGACGATATGGCTGAAGGAATCGGTGTGATACCAGAACTGTCAAATAGTTATTAGAAGTACTTTTAGGTCCTAACAAGAATATCGTCTTCTTCTAAAGGACCTCACCCCAGCCACAACCATCTAACCCTGGTGGTCGAGATGTGCGACAAGGCTACATAGAGAAAGGTATACCGGACCCTGGAATTTTCTTAGGTTTATCATCAATATCTGGAACGAAAGTGCATTCAGAAGGTGGACATCTTATTGTGAAAACAATACGTTAGACCGTTATGGAATATCACTTGCAGCGAATGTAGAGCTCCATGTATTGTATTGGGAACTTCAAACGTTTGCAAAGCAATAGTCCGACAAAAAGTGTCCGAGAGTACCTATTGATGACTTATTTCTGAAAGTGTTGCCTAAAATACCAGAAATTCATCTTAGGGAATTAACTTCAGGTGAGTAATGTTGTTATATACCTTGATTACCTGATACCTGAAAATTGGCAGTCTAACCAAGCTAGCATGTAGGCCGGCGCCAATCAGTACATACGTACGGTTCATGGATTTGGATTTAATATTATATTCTATATTCCTCAAATTGATTTCTTCAGTATTTTAAAGTACTCCTAAAGCCGGTCCCAGACAATGCGTGTATTTGACGAATGTTCGGCATTGGCGATGCTTCGCATAGCGTGTGGGCCATAGTAATCGGGCCGAAGGCGAGTTGAGCTCCACACACTACGCGAAGCACCGCCAATGACGAACATTCGTTAAATACACGCATTGTCTGGGACCGGCTTAACAAGTATGGGTATACCTTGTTAATCAAGGCCAAATCTACTTTTATTACATCAATTAAAGCAATTTTCAAAATATACAATGACAAGTTCTCCAAACAATTTCTTGTCATGATAGCCAAATGTTGAAATCTTCAAGAAATATATTCAGAAGTCGTGGATAAATTATAGTATGCTACTTGCGAATTATGGCTGTTATTCACTCGGTCATATGGGCTACTCGCTTACGACTCGTAACCTAAACCTCACCTCGTGAATAACAGCTATCATTATACGCTCGTTGCATAATATACTATTTCTATTACTATAGTTGTAATTGATAGAAATATCAATTATCATCATTTTCTCTACAAAATAACATAGGTCAATATAATTCCTAATCAAACTTTCCCACTTTCCATGTGAAAAAACCTGTTTTTCTTCAGGGGTCAGGGAAACGTCGACGTCAAGTGAAGTTACATCACCTTATTGCGTAAAATCAAAAAAGTGTTTATTGACTAGTTATACTATACTACCGGGATGAATCAGTTAACGCATACAAGGGTTACGTATGTTCGTAGAATGTATCGCCTGAATGAGGCAATTTGTCGGAAAATATTTTTGAATGATCGTGAGATGTATATCGGAATTTTGAAAATAGTAATTTCGTGCGATGTTACTTTTATGAAAAGTGCGCTAGTCAAAAATTGGTGGGTGTGATACGAAAAGTGCTTAAGTGAAATTTTGAGTGATGTAATTACGAAAAGTACGGGGGGGTGAAACTAGTATAGTGTATCGTGATGTTGAATCAGGAGAAAAACCAAGTGAATTTAAGTGAATAATTCATGCAACAAAAAAGAGTGGCATTATATCGATACAACAAATTACTGTAATTTCAATATTTCAATTTCGAATAACCTATTTTAACAGTTTGGTTGAATTATCTCAATGTAATTAATCACAAACGGAATATTATTTGGTGGAATATTGCACCTTATTTGAAAATTTATGTAACCAGCTTTTCAATTATTTTTACAACTGATAATTTTGTTTTAGATTCATTTTGGCAAAAATAACAATTCAAACATTTGGGCGCTCTGTCAAAATGCTTGCTGTTTATTTCTATGTAATATTTAAAAAAAAAATTCTCTTCATCAGGTCAATTCTTAATTATACTTCCAACGAATCGGAGTCTTTTATGCGCCATTTAAAAAAGGAATAATGATTTTTGTTTTTGAATCTAAAATTTATTCATCAGAAATCGATGATAGCATCGATAATTGTTTAAAATTCGGCTAGTATCAGTTTTTTCACACTGCCCAATTGAAATCGTTATTTTTCATTCATCTTCAATTTTCTCGGAAATATTTTGGGTGATTATTCTGCTTTCTGGCGAATATGTAGAAAACTAATATAATATTTTGAAAATCTGAATATCGAAGTTATTACTTCGGGGCATTCAGAATTTTTGAAATTTTGGTGAGTTTCCATGATTGAAGATTCCGAAGGTACTCCCGAAATCATCCATCTTTCCAAATCATGTTTTCATTCAATTTTCTACGACAATCGGTCAATCGGTTTTCGTGCTCGATATGAAAACAATTCCTTGGCATGGAAAGTCTGACTTTGTATGAAACTTTCCTGTTTTTCATCTGCAACTCTTTGTAAATCAGATTGTTTACTTTTTTGTTCCTCCAAGGCAAAATCTGTACGTTAAAATTTATATTGATAATCGATACATCATTGAATATTTTTTATACATTTATCTTGTATGGTTATTATCAGTACAATTTTTTTATTATGATTTTTATCATTTATTCACTGCATTTCGTTCATTTGATTGTGATTTCTTTTACGTGAAGTAGGATATCTCGAAATATATGCACCAAATTTCAATAAGAGATTATTGCGGAAATTTAAGGGACCCCTATGTTTTATTTCTGTGTTAGGGCTCCATTTACCAATTATTATAGACCTCTGACTTTGGCTTTCAAAAATTGTTTCTTGTCAATATCTAAAACATTATTGCTTACACCATTCCAAATTTTACTATACACAGGAGTTTTCGAATATAATGACCTTTTCAGTTCTGCATTATTATTTCATGAAAAATACTGGATTGCTTGTGAACTTTTTTTGCCATTGCATTTCTTTCATAGAATGTCGAGAAAAACAGCATAATGTAATATTTGTATTTGTGGTCAATCGTATGAGCCGAATAATATTTATGTGCTATGTTTCTGACTGGCCCCGTATTCTGGACAAGTGATCTCTTAAAGAGTATACGAACTGCATTGCGCGAGTCCCTCTTTTACTGTGAAAATGCACTCTGCGCAATGTAGTTCTTATTCGCTTTGAAATATCACTTGTCGAGAATACGGCACCTGAACGAATTGTCCAAGGAACGAATGATATGGTTGTCTCTCTCAAATCGAGTAACATGAGCAGTCCGACGCATTGAGCAAATGAGTCAGGCTGCGCGTGATAGTCGATTCGCGTACTTTAAGTTGCCTACCATACTGGTTTATTAAGCCGCATAGGACAAATCTTTCGAAAATACTGCTGTTCAACTGTACGGCAAAATTATCTCTCTGATGCGTTGAAGTTCGTATGTTTCCAATGTAAATTTGTAAATCTGTTCTTCTATTACCAACAAATACAATAATGGATAAAGCTATGATTCTGATTATTTATTAACTATTCTGTGCTTTTCGGTATTTTGTCCACCCACGTCAAATCCTTCAATTGCTCATATATGGCAAGTGGTACATTGAGGACAAAATTTGGCTTTCAGAACTCTTGAAAATGCAACAGAACTATTCATTCATGAATTGGTAATTATAGCCTACCGAGAAATCAGAGATGCAGTGAAATTCTCGGTGAGACTAGCTACATCATCTGTAAAATTGAAAAACATTTTTGTATTTTCATCTTCTGGGCATTATTTAACAACCAATGATACTTACAGTTTGGTCACAGTGATTTATTCATTAAATGGCGCTTGACTTACTGTATTTCCGGGCCAGGAAGCATTACAGTGTGGAACAGCCAAATGAAATAAATTCGATACGAATCAATGAGAGCGTGTTGAGAAAAACGCTTGGACACGTCGATTTTTATTTTTAGAGGCGTATTTTTTTCAAAAACAAATAATTATATAGGGTGTGTCTTGCGACAGTGGCCGATACCAACTTTCTTATTTAAAATACAGCCCCCTGTATATTATTAGTTTCCTGGATTCTACAGAAAATTCTAGACATAATTTATGTACATGTCCCACACCTATCTTCAACTATTTCGGAAATAAGAAGTGTTTTGAGATGTATTACAAACATTAACATTAAAAGAAGAAAATTATTTTATTTCTGAAGACGTTCGCGACGTTGTACATCTCTTACATTTTTGTTTATTTTTTTATTGTTTGTGAAATAAAATTTTTTTCAATATTAATTTTTGTAATGCATCTGAAAACACTTAATATTTCCGAAATAGTTGAAGATAGGTAAAGGACATTGTACTAGAATTATGTCTAGAATTTTCTGAAGAATCCGAAAAACTAATAATATACAGGGTGTTTGGTGTTCAAGATAAGAAAGTTGGTATCGGCCACTGTCACATGACACATCCTATATAATTATTTTTGTTTGAAAGAAATGCACATCTAAAATACAAATCGACATGTCCAAGCGTTTTTCCAACACGCTCCCATTTATTTGTTTTCGAATTTATTCCATTTGGCTGTTCCACACTGTATATGACTAACAGCACACAATCGTTTCATTGAGACGCAGAACTTTTCTGTTGTAGGCGTTGCGCTGACTAAAAGTCCTCGTCCCAATAGGTGATTGTGTGCGTTGATCATATGTGCTTTTTGTCCTAAAAATGCATGAGTTGAGAACCATTTTATCGATGCTATCACTGATCTCGAACTGTAAGTTTTTTACTTGTTGGATATTGTTGGGAAGATGAGAATACCCGAATGTTTTTCAATACTCACCGAAATTGTGATAAGCCTCACAGAAAATTTTCATCGATTTTTTGTTCTATTTCTTTATTTTTAAATTATTTATTCATCGTTCAATAGTTCTGTTACAAATTCAAGCACTCTGGAAGATCACTTTTTTCTTCTGAATATCACTCGAAATAACTCATTGTGGTAATGACATACTGCTAACACCCCCACACTGCAAATATTAAAATAATTTCCAAAAACCTCATATCCAGTATTAAAAGGATTTAACGTTGGCTGGACAATATAGCAATATTCATCATTGTGTTGATTGATAAGATACCGACATCATGCAGTATTACTAGTGAAAACCATGAAAAACCAATCGCAGTCATGTTCACTGTTGGACAATCATTTGGCACAGCGAATTCTTAATTAAGTTTTACAGGCTAAAAAGTAAGAAAGCCTGCTCTATGATTCTTTCAATGAATAGATTATTGAATTCCACAGCTTCCATACCAAGAGCACGTACATGAACCATAACGCAATCACTTCATGCGTAAGAACATTCAGTAAGCACAATGCCTACATCTGAAGTGGTCCTGTTTCTATAGGTAATTGCAGTCAATAGTTTAATTATTTCAGCCTAAAAATACACAAAAGAAGAAATCCATTTGTTGCTGAGATCACCGAGATAAATTACTATTGGTTTTATTTTTGTTCAACATCATATCAGATGTGGAGAATCAGAAGGTTTATTAACTATGACGGAAGATGTGACCAGTTTTGATCTTTGATTGTATTTATCATTATATTTCTATGTTATAGTTACCATTTTACCGTAAATAGTACTACGGCATGTTCAAATACCCTTAGAACGTCGTTCTTTCAAGTGTCCCAGGGCCGTATCTAGGTACTACTTTGCGCCTGTGGCAAGATTCTCTTCAGCGCCCCCAAATTGGCGTAGATTTTTTCATCCCTTATATATTTATATACAGGTTGATTTTTTTAAGTGTTTCATTAGACGTTTCCTAGGAAGGAATTGTAATACAGATTCAAGATTTTGGATTTTCGTTTAAGAGTACATGAACTTTAATTGTAAAATATTTTCAAGAGAAATCTACTTCCGGTTTCACCGGAAACGAATGTAACTTCGTTATTTCAAATGCAACACCCTGTATATTTATACATATTCGAATTCCTCGTTCAATTCTACACTGATTTGATGTATGATATGTGCAACCACTCAAGCGGTTCTTGAATTATAGCCTGATAATCAAATTTTTTTGAAAAAAGGTTATCACAAATTAGTGTCCATATCTTCAAAATCCCTCGATACAAGAATTTCTTTTTGCGAAAGTGGAATAAAAGAAAGTACGCTGATACTGTTTCTTGTATAACTTATGAGGAAATATTATACAGGGTGTCTGAAAAAAGGCCTCAAAGTGAGCCTCAATAAAACTATGAAATCTCACTTTTTTCAAATGGCAACCCTATAATTTTGTAATTCCAATCGATTGCTCGTCAAAACCAGTTATAGTGTCCCGAACGTTTCATGCCTCTAAAATCAGTATTTTGGCCGTTATTCAATAAAATTCGAATTTCACGATTAAAGACTGGTTTCGCACAGTTTGTAAGCTTGGATTTTTGAAGTAGGCTATGTTAGGAACTGTCATTCTTACTTTTTCTTACAGATCAAGCACTAAGCATAACATGCAATAATAATTTTCACTGGAATGATATATCAAGGGTATGTTTTTTATTTGCGGCAAATGTAACAAATTCCTAGAACAGGTAATTAGAAATTCAACGAACGAAATTCACATTTACTGACTTTAACGGAATCAAAGTTCAGGAGGTATCAAAACAATTTTCTCCGTACGGAAGCCTTAGCCCTAAACAGACTCGAGTGAATACAGTAATAGATAATAATGAATGATCTGTTACTGTATTCACACGATTCCGTTTTGGGTTAATGCTTCCACTACGGAGAAAATTGTTTTGATACTTCCTGAACTTCGATTTTGTTAAAGGTGGTAAATGTGGATTTCTTTCGTTAGAAGTTCTGACTGCCCTTTCTAATATTTTCTTACATTCACCATAAATGAAGAACATATTCAATACATCACTGTTACTATAATTCATATTTTGCATAGTGTCCGATGAATAAAAAAAGTATAAATGACAGTTCTCTAAAATGCATTATAAATCAACAGACATAGCCTTCTTGAAAATTTCTTTCCTTATAAATCCATGGTTAGACTAAGAAACCTTGATTCAGTCCTGAAATCCGAATTTTATTCAATAACGGCAAACTACTGATTTTAGAGGCATGAAATGTTCGGGACACCCTAACTAGTTTTTGACGAGCCATCGATTGGAATTACAAAATTATAGGGTTGCCATTTGAAAAAAGTGAGATTTTATAGTTTTATTGAGGCTCACTTTGGGGCCCTTTTTCAGACATCCTGTATAATATTTCCTCATGAGTTATACAAGAAACAGTATCAGCGTACTTTCTTTTGTTCCACTTTCGCAAAAATAATTCTTGTAATGAGGGATTTTGAAGATATGGACCATAATTTGTGACAACCTTTTTTTCAAAAAATTTGATAATCAGGCTATAATTCAAGAACCGCTTGAGTAGTTGCACATATCATACATTTAATCAGTGTAGAATTGAACGAAGAATTCGAATATGTATAAATATACAGGGTGTTGCATTTGAAATAACGAATTACATTCGTTTCCGGTGAAACCGGAAGTAGATTCCTCTTGAAAATATTTTTACAATTGAAGTTCATGTACTCTAAAACTAAACTCCAAAATCTTGAATCTGTATTACTATTCCTTCCCCGAAACGTCTAATGAAACACTTAAAAAAATCACCCTGTATAATATGTTTCAATTTTTTTAGTTTTGAATAAACTGATTAACTTTTTTGGTGGCATGTCTGCAAAGAAAACAATTTTAAACGAGCATAACAAAGACTAAGTATTTTTTCAACCATTTGAAGCATTTTTATTTTTATCCCATTTGAGACGTTTATTAAAGACGACAATATTCACCCATAGTAACAAGGGTAAGTGGACGTTATCACTGAGTGAATTAAAATTTTTTTAAATTCCTGTGGAATAAAATGTCACCACTCACTTTCGGCATCTAAAAGTATTCTAACTCCCTCTTGTGAATACCGTTCGACTTCTTTGCTACGTATCCCCTGGAATGTTTGCACAAAAGGCGGTGACTTGGTGAAAATCTGCCGATGTCTATTTTTTTCTCTCAGAGATCCAGGCACAAAATGCCTAATAATGCTTTTCGTACAATATTTTTGTTTTCAATGGAATTACTGCTTCTGCTGCCTCATTTGCTTCTTTAACAATGCACTCAGGAACTACAACCTCGACGTCACCGCTCAACATTTTTTCGAAACAAAAAATTCTTTGACTGTTTCTATAATTTTCATTGACACTTGCAACAATTAATTACATAGTGCCGTAGCAACCGTCGATCGAAGGGAAATCTCGTTATGAATTTGAATTATACCCAATATTTCCTCTAAAAAGTATTAATTATTTGAATTTTCATCAAAATGGGATAAAATTTTGTATACGACACGTGATTTTTTTGGCGCTCAAATTTTTTTTCATTTGATATTTTTTGGCGCCCCTGCGGACCTTGCGCCTGTGGCGGGGCCACTTGGCCACACCCTAGATACGGCCGTGAGTGTCCCTTGAATTGAGTTATTGGGTTAATGACTTTCATCTGATCTTAATGAACCACAAAATTGCCATATATCACAAACCTCAAATTGATTAGTTATGAAACAAATTATACATTGGGTGAACACAAAAACACTTCACAAAATAAAATAAATAGATGATCAAAACTCGTGAAGCTATAGTTTTCTGTTGTAGGTGTTGCACTGCCTATAGGTTCTTGTACACTGCTGAGATTTTGTGATGGTTGTTGTTCGTAAAAGTTGGTGGAATTAACATTCTTTCATTCTTTGAATCACAAAGCTAACTTCGTAACTTCTCAGCTGGTTTTCAATCAGCAGTTCCAAATGATTTTCTAATACTGAATAAGACTGTGGTTTACTTTTTTCATATATCTATTAAATTATCGTCCCTATTTTGATGCCAATCAAGGTATTGATTAAAATTGGTATACGATGTTCAATCACCTCTTCATGTTTTTTTTGTGCTTTTTGATTTTATCCCTTCATGATTTATCTACATATATGCGATTTTGGAAGTTAACCTAATTTTTTCAGTGTACCGGTTGTTCCACGTAAAAAAAAACAAATGAAATCAGAATGTTCTCTACCTGATGTGAAAAAATGGTTCCTATCAAAGTTTCACAGTTGTCGAGATATTCGATGTTTTATTATCATTAGTTTTTAGGTATTATTGAATAATTGTTTCCATTTATGTACTGAAGAATGGCACGAAGTATCTTACAGGTATTCTGGGTACTAAATTCGATCTGAGGTGAGTAAAAGAGATGGAACTTATCTGCAAATAATATTCAAAAGTTGGCTACTCTGTGAGGATTTCCAAATGCCAAAATATAACTTCTTTTAAAAAACTGATTTCGACACAATTTTCACGAAATCCTTCATTTTGTACACCCTGCTGAAACAAATCAATCAACTCGTTATTGAAATGTTATTTAGGTGATTTCACTCATTGAATTGATATTTATTTTCACTTGTGATGATCTGTGCACACAAGCTTAAATACCTGGAAAAGGCAATGTGCGACGGCGCATTAGTGCCACTGCGATAAAATAAAAATCTGTTAATTGACAGATTTTTTTATCAATTAACACTCTTATGCTCAGTTGCAGGAACGTCCATTAAAATTTAAAGGTCCATTAAACCCTTAATCCTCCATTAGTTCCTTGTAATAATGGAGGATTAAGGCCCGTTTGCACCAATCACACTTCTAGTTCTAAGTGCCCCTCAAAATGAACCCTCAACTTGAGTTACGTTGCACCAACTGTTAAGTGACATTAAATGGCTAAAGCGAACCTTAAATTTAAGCGCTCCTGTAATGACCACTTAACTCATTGAGGGCAAGATTCTAACCTAAAATAATTTGTTAACGGAACTGTTGTCGTTTTCTAATATCTTCGACGAATTATTTTGGTAATGGATTTAATACCTACAATTCGAATTCGACGCGTTACATGACGACCTGGAAATAGTTGAAATTGTGAAACAAGGATTTCCTAGGCGTGTATATGAAAGACATTCATATTTCAATGAATTGAATGAGCTATCTTTCTTCCAAAGGATTCGATTAACAAAACAGAGTGTCTTGCATTTACTGCAATTGGTAGAAAACCGACTAGAATTTCCGTTGGATCGGTAAGTATCTATGTCAACGAGAATAAAGTCCAAGAAAAAAACTGGTTTTCATAAAAAAAATTTAATGATTCCACACTTCTATAAATTTTTGCCGGATTTTGCGAATTGAATGAATTCATTACTGAATTCCAGGCCTTTTCTTTTTCCTTTATGGTAATACCATCAGTTTTCTTGTTTTCAATTTTGTTTTTAAAATCGAAGATCAGAGTAACCAACAAACTTTTTTCTTCTGTTGTGAAGTTGGGAGCTCTGTGTCGTTTACCAGCAACCTTCTTGGGAATCATTTATAACAGAGACGTTTCTTTCACATTTCTCTTGCGTCATGAAACGTTTCCCACTATTATTGAGATCCATCTAAAATTACAAATTAGCATAATACATAGCTCAAGAAGAAAGTATTGTAAATAAACTTACCATTAATACGGCAATCCTTAATATGAATGCGAATTACTTTATAACAATTTACTGAAAACGAAGAAACTAAAATATACTGACTGACATGAGGACATGACGTAAAGTTAGGTTTTTGAAATGAAAACAATCATCGGCTACGTTACGACGGCAACCGGTCAGCCAATGAAATGGCTTTATTCAACTAGGGTGAAGTTGCGCAAAATGAAAAACCGAAATATCACTAGATAGAAGAGTTTAAGGGCCCCTTACTTAAGATTCTATTAAGTGATAGTCATGCAACTGATGATAAATTTAAGCGACCATTAACTTTAAGGGACACTTAGTTAAGTAATCCTTTTAAGGGGTACTGGTTGCAAACGGGTCTAAGAGTTTAATGGACCTTTAAATTTTAATGGACGTTCCTGCAACTGACACTATATCTGTCTTTTGACACTTCTGAATCTATCAATCAACAGGTTCTCTATTTCGATTGTTGTTTTGGCACGTCAGGAATCACTTGGTTGACGTGTATGGGGTCTGCGAAGTTAGCTAAAAGTCGGAAGCACAATTCTAAAATTACGTTCAAAATATTCAGTGCCTAATAAGGGCCTATTATTATTGAATCTGTCAATTGACAGATTTTTAATACATTGCAGTGGCACTAATACGCCGTCGGAATGCAATGGAACCATCTCAATCAAAAAATAAACTTTTTCATCCAGCATTCCTGTTCACATGTCTCAAATTGAAATGAAGAAATTCCCTTCAGATGTGTATATTTTTCTCCTTTTCTTCAATTATTTCTTGACTTTCAAAATCTCTAAAAGCGATATGACATGATGCGATTTTTAATGGTCTAGTTTTGAAGTAAACATGTTAACATGGTGAAATTTTTTGGTCTTCCTATTCACCAGATCTAAATCCTTTAGATCTTCTCAGTCGAGTTGTTTGAATGAGGAAATTTGTTTCAATGCTAAGAGATAAGTGGCGGAGTTGAGGGACCGCATCTGTATTTTTGCAGCCAAGAATTCTTCGCTTTCTATAAAGTTAATTTAACACATTTTTTCCATATTCAATCTTCTGTGCGCATATCATTGCAATAGATGAATAACTTTTTCCGCCGACCTCGAAATAAAAGGTGATTTTAATGTGTACGCAATTGATCATTAATGACCCATTATAATGCTCAATTTTTTGGCTATTTTAATGTGCAATCCTCATGGCAACCGTTCACAAAGTATTCAGAAGCACTACGAGAAATGTCAAAACTCTACTGGAACATAGATACATAGAAATTTTATTATGACAAATGTATGTCTTGTGGCAGAATGAAAATGTATTTCAATCAAGAATTCATACAGAAATCATTTGAGATCGTCGGAAAAATCTTGTAATAACTCGGTTATTAATCGAGCGACTAATGGTCTCGTACTATTAAAGCTTTCGCACCGCTCACGCTTTAAAATATTCTTGACCATTGATCGCTGTCTTTAATAACCTAGTTTATTAAATAACTATTTCCTATCAATATTTAAGAAAGTAGCTGACGTATTCCAATGAAACTGATTATTCAATGAGTTATAGTAGAACGTACAAAATCGAAGATTTTTTTGGAAAAATCACAAAGTAAGATGTTCCAAGAAATGTTCCATTTTCCAAACATATTTGGATATCTTTTTTTCGCGCGCTTGTTCCTAGGGAAACAGTATGCAATCTAGAAAATTTTGATATTTTATGAAAACAATTTTTTCACATCGAGCACATTCTGAGTTATTTGCTGGACTGCTTGAAATTACAACAGAACAGTGACGGCTCGTGCCCTCCAGATGGGGGTCGGCCAGACCAAAAGAAATAATATATATAACACAGATTTTTTTATTCGCGATTGTAAACTCTTAATTTTTTTTGCCATCACAGCCGCCTCGTCATTGCTTTGTCCGAATAATTTAGTCGCTATATGAAAATGATTGAAATTGTCTAACAAGTTATTGAAAATATCATTCGCGGTTCAAATTTTACGGACATCGCAAATCCCCAAAATCGTTTCGATAATTCACCGTGTCGTCAATATTTGACAGAAACATTTAAATCTATTGTCTCGTCTATTCCCCAAGAAGAGTACGTTGCACTGTCTATTTCCTCATAAATTAATTACCTCGCCGAATCATATAAATCACTCTGTATGGTTCTTGACAAACCAAAATTACCGACGGCGCGGAAGGCTAAACACAATTTTTGAAATCTTTGTCTAAATTCGCGGCGATTAAACGACCTCCTAAAAATTCTCATGATTGTTTCTTGTGTCAATAGGAAAGGGATCATATTCAATAGATGTTTCATAATTTTACTACTTCCCTAACCTTATCGTCGAAACTTTTTATAAATTTGCGATGAGCACTCGAGCACTATCCGAAAATTCAAAATATTTTGTTTTCCGACTCACCAAGTCGACGCTGCTTTACACAACCTCCCTTACATGTGCCATTACCTAGTATCTCAAATTTAACAATCAAATAAATTTGTAACAAACTTACGGAAGTAGCCAAATAAATTTTAATAACACTTGGACACTTGTTTTACACTGTCGACTTACCCCTTAGAAATACTAACCCCTTTTCAATTCCTTATACATAAGCGAAGATCGCGAAATGCGATTGTAGAGGAATCCCCCTTCTGAGGTACGGCCTGCCGACCTAGCCGCGTATTCTAGACCTTTTGAAATCACGATATTCCTAAAGTTAAGAATACATTAATGATATTTTCATGATCAGAAAATCAGTAACTACTATCGAACGGTACAAAACCGATCTCTCCTGAAATAGTTATAATTAACTATTCATTCGATCAGTGAAACAACTGTGCAAATTAGCAACTTCTGCTTCGCAGGGTAGGCCTGCCGACCGTGACTATAGGGAAGCGACCTACTATCGATGCGTTGTACCGTTCTACTGAGTGGCCGTATTCTGGACGTATGTCGTAGTATCGCTTCATTTACGTACTGGTAGCAGAGACTGTCTCTGCTGGTAGTACGGCCGAGGGCTGTGGGCCGACCTTGGTGTCACAATTGTAACATTTGTGTTACATTTCAGATCTACTGTTACGGTGTAACGTACAATTCTGAATTGTCAGCTTTCGGTGATGTTACGATATGTTACTATTTATAATTTTGGGTTTGTTACAAAAGAACAATCGCTAGATGCTTTGGAAATCGAATATTTGGTGAGCCAGAAAGGAAATGTTGGGCGGAATAAGTTATATTTTTCTGTTCTGAGTGGAAATATTAAATATCCAGGCAATTTTAATATCGAAATTGATAATTCAGTATGACTTTGAATGAATTTAATATCCAGAATTATTTTCAATTTCCCGATTATTTTTGGGTCGGCCCGGCCGACCCTGCCGACCCCGACGAGCCGTCACTGCAACAGAACTATTTATCGGCGAAGTGGTGATCATAGCATAAGGACTTCTTACAGAGATGCAATGAAATTTTTGTGAGGCTTGTCACATTATCGGTAAATGATGAAAAACATTCTTATATTTTACCTTCTGGGTGGTATCTAACAATCAATAATACCTACAGTTTGGTAGCAGTGATTGCATCATTAATGGCTCCTGACTTTCTGTATTTTCAGTCCAAAACCATACATGATTAACTGCATACAATCGCTTATTGAGGCAAAAGCTTTTTTGTTGCAGGCGTTGCGCTGACAAAAAGTTCTTGTCTCAATATGTGATCGTGTGCGTTAATCACATATGCTTTTGGCCTGAAAATACATGGGAGTCGCGAACCATCTTATCGGTGTAATCACTGATATCAATTGTAGGCTTCATTGCTTGTTTGGAATCATTCAGAAGGTGAGAATATTACAATGCTTTTCATTATCGACCAAAATGTGGCTAGCCTCACGAAATTTTTCATGGGGTCTCTTTAATTTCACCTTATGCTCAAATTACCAATTCACCGCCATATCCTCCTGTTGCAATTTGAAGCACTCCGGCAGCTAACCTTATTCACTTGAATTCACCTATTGTGGTTATGTTTTTCTGCTCACACCTTACATACTGTTAAAAATCACCCTAACTCCGACGAACCGTATATAGCTTATTAATAAGGGAATTTCATGTTGGTTGGACAAAATTGTACTGAAAATCAACTGGAATGAACTAGCGACCCGCCCAATCTACGCACAGCTACAATACTGATACTAATGGTGGTATTCTGCTTTTCATCTGTAAGTTACGATACTGTAGCGTACGATTGATCTGTAACTGGAGGACTTCTGGAATGGTTCCTGTAACTTTCTTATTTACAGTGTTATCTTTGAACTACTCATCGAAAAAAATAACCTTCAATCGTAAGATTTGATCACGGAAATTTATGTATTAGGGGTAAATGGTTTCGATTTGAATTTGAAAAAACCTTTATCTGAATGTAGTTTGCGTTTGTTTCTTTCATCTAATGAATTGAAAACAGGATAGAAAAAACATCTTGGTTGAAATTGCTGTAGAGCATTTATTAAGTTTATAGTACACTGGTTCTTCAATCTGAACATGTTCACAAACTGAGCATTCGGCATTTCTTAAATCTGAAATTTTCTGGGAATCCGGCATTTAAAATAGATTCATTTGATCACGCAACCTTTTCCTTCCAATTCTCATAAGTTCCTACTTTAAAAAGAATGTTTTAAGGTCATGTATATTATCGAACAATGTTTTAACTGTTATGATTCTCTTCCTATAACGATTCAATAAACAAAGCCATATTATTTTTATTCATCATTAATTTCTTATATTAAAAACTTTGGTCTTTGTCCTAAAATAAAGAATAAACAAACCATTCAACGTAACCTCACAATATTTCATTCGATAATACTTCTGATCACCAGTCAAGTACTCGTAAATTTTTAACGATTTCTGTAAGCTACATATCCCTTAAAGAGTTCTAGAATTGCATTTTTCTTGTAAGCTTATGAAAAGTTACAGATTGGCTTACAGATGAAAGCAGAATACCACCATTAGTGTAGGTAGTGTAGGCCCATAAACAACTTTTACAGCTCTGTTGTCATCAAAATATAGAAAATTTATCTTTTTAGAAGTAACTCTTAACAAAGAATAGCATATAGTTGACAATGAGGTAAAATACTCAACCCTTAAATCTATGTCCGCAACATTGCAAGTTCGAACCTGCTATTAATTAATGGTTATTATAAGAGATGTCTACCAAAAATTCAAATTTTCAAGTACCGCGTCCTTTGGGCATTGTGCAGTCTATTATGAAAGTTTTCAGTAATTTATCAGCAAACACTTGGTTTGGTGGATTCGAGTTTCTGAATGAAATATGAAGAAAACCTACTTTCAGAACCATTTCATGAGGAGGGAGTTCAGGTTGGTTCGCAGAATTGTAAAATCTGTGTCAAACTGAACAGCTTCTTTTCATTCGTGAACAGTATCGAAACAGTAGTACTCGTATATTTCCATCAGCGCATCAATCTTTGTGAGAATCGAGTTATTTACGTTATCTATTTGTTCATCACCTGGCGAGTGGATTGCTCTATCTTCAAACCAAGACATAGTCATACATCAATAATTGTTATTAATGTCTGGATAGACATTGTTGTCAGCTCTTGCGTGTTATCTATTAAAACACAAAGATTTTCTAGGTTAACTGCAACTTTTAGCAACATCTTTTAAAAAAGCCTACTCTCATGTGAAGACAATGAAACCATTAGTGTTAGTTTTAAACTTTTTATAGATGCGTTTATCTCGCCACCACGGGTTCCTTGAGTCACATCACATCTCGTAGGATTAGATAAAAATCTCCCATCCTTTACCTACACAAATTGGAAATTGAATCGAAAATTGACCTTATGATGAGAGAAAATTTCGTAAATATTAAAAAGCACGGAACAGCCCACTGTTCAATATAGTGCTATATTCTTGCCAAATGTTTGAATTTTAATTTTAGTCAGAATGAAATAAAACAAAATTATCTATACTAATATTATAAGAGGAAAGATTTGTATGTTGTGTGTTTGTGTGTTTGTGGCGTTGATATGACATCACTCATAAGCTACTAAACCGATTTCAATAATTCTTTCACCCTTAGAATGCTACATTATCCTTGAGTAACATAGGCTATACTTTTCATCCGAGAAAATTGGGGAAACCTACTATAACTTCAATGATAATAAATATGAGTACCAAAATCAGCTATTTTCAGGTGCGCTGCGAAAACCGTAAGACGTACATGGAAACAACGTATGACGGAAATGTACCTCTTCAATAGTTCTACAAAAAGTCCGCGATAGCATATATCTATCTATCAGGTTTGCTCGGTATCACCTTTTAAAGGTATCCGAATGTTCTCAAAATGCATTTTTTGGGAGTATTTTTTTATGAATACGCTATTGATCTTTATTCAATTAAATACGTCCTTCATATCCAGTATTTAATATAGAACGAAATTGCCTTTTACATCATTCAATTATGATGAATACATCAAAAGATATGGCAGGTTGAAGATGAAATCGCACCAAAATCGAATTACGTCTCCGAGCACGATATACACAAACACTGGTATGGCGACGCCCATCGAGATGTGACGTCACAGCGGAGAATTTCCATTGCATTTGCGGGATTGAAGTGTTTAGAACTCGAGGGAATGATTGGAATAATGCAATTAATCGCAAGTTTCATTGAAAATGCAATCAACTAACTATTTTAAATGAAATTCCTTCGATGTCTTTGTTTGTTGATCCTGGAATATATCAATGAAGTTGTATAAATATGGATGTTAGTGGTAAGTATTTACGAGTATTTGTTAATAGAGAATAAATTATTCAAGTTTCATTTAAAAACTTCGAATAAATGAAAATATTTTTATCATATTCAGGAAATTTCTATGAATGTCATTTATAATTCGTGAATTTGGAAAGTTTTTTGTTCATTTTTTTCTTCATATTCTGAAAACTGATCTTATTCAGATCCCGGTGTCTTAAGTTGGTACGGATTCTGCTCAAAACGGTAGGTTTTAGAAAAAGTGGTCAATAGAGCGTTTGTAGAGAATTAATCTATACTAATATTATAAAGAGGAAAGATTTGTATGTTTGTGTGTTTGTCGTTTGTGTGTTGTGGCGTTGATATGACATCACTCATAAGCTACTGGACCGATTTCAATAATTCTTTCACCCTTAGAATGCTACATTATCCTTGAGTAACATAGGCTATACTTTTCATGCGAGAAAATTGGGGAAACCTACTATAACTTCAATGATAATAAATATGAGTACCAAAATCAGCTATTTTCAGGTGCGCTGCGAAAACCGTAAGACGTACATGGAAACAATGTATGACGGAAATGTACCTCTTCAATAGTTCTACAAAAAGTCCGCGATAGCATATATCTATCTTTCAAGGTTTACTTGGTATCACTTTTTGAAGGTATCCGAATGTTTCTCAAAATTATGCATTTTTGGGAGTATTTTTTTATGAATACGCTATTGATCTTTATCCAATCAAATACGTCCTTCATATCCAGTATTTAATATAGAACGAAATTGCCTTTTACATCATTCATTATGATGAATACATCAAAAGATATGGCAGGTTGAAGATGAAATCGCACCAAAATCGAATTGCGTCTCCGAGCACGATATACACAAACACTGGTATGCCGACGCCCACCGAGATGTGACGTCACAGCGGAGAATTTCCATTGCAATTGCGGGATGAAGTGTTAGAACTCGAGGGAATGATTGGAATAATGCAATTAATCGCAAGTTTCATTGAAAATGCAATCAACTAACTATTTTAAATGAAATTTCTCGATGTCTTTGTTTGTTGATCCTGGAATATATCAATGAAGTTGTATAAATATGGATGTTAGTGCTAAGTATTTACGAGTATTTGTTAATAGAGAATAAATTATTCAAGTGTCATTTAAAAACTTCGAATAAATGAAAATATTTTTATCATATTCAGGAAATTTCTATGAATGTCATTTATAATTCGTGAATTTGGAAAGTTTTTATGTTCATTTTTTTCTTCATATTCTGAAAACTGATCTTATTCAGATCCCGGTGTCTTAAGTTGGTACGGATTCTGCTCAAAACGGTAGGTTTTAGAAAAAAGTGGTCAATGGAGCGTTTGTAGAGAATAAATTAACCTATAAAATGAGGTATCAATCGTCCTGATCGAATGAGCACAGACCGATTTATTTTCATTAGAAGATGAAAAATAGTATATTATATTATAAGGATTAAAAGTGCATCTTTTTTTTACGAGCAATATTTGCAGTTGCGAGGCGCAGCCGAGCGAATGCAAAATTGCGAGTTAAAATAGGCACTTTTAATCCGAATAATATATACTATTTTTTCTCCAACCAAGTCAAAATTACAATAAAATTGGTTTTAGTGAAAATCGTTCATAATTTGGTTATGAATTTGAACACAGAATCATGACAGTTATTGTCAAGTAGACTTCAAATGCATTTACAAGGATTAAAAGTAGCGTTTTTAATCCTAGGATTAAAAGTGTTGCTAAGTAACGAGTGAATTTTGTACGGTAAGAAAATCTATGACTTTTGCACCTGAAAAGAGTACAAAAATGTCAACATTTTTTGATGGTTGGAGAAAAATAGAATTTTTCATCTCCTCCCAACTTTATTCGAGATATTTTCAAACGATAGGTTATAGAAAAAAGAGGTCAATAGGGCGTTTGTAGAGAATTGATCTCTATCTTTACTAATATTATACTTATACCTATATTATAAAGAGGACAGATTTGTATGTTTTGTGCGTTTGAGGGTTTGATACGAGTTTACTCATAAGCTACTAGAGATTTCAATAATTATTTCACCCTCGGAATGCTACACTATCCCTGAGTAACATAAGGCGTTTTCGGATACTTACTCGGGTTAACTCGATCCCTAACCTTGGCGTTCGTTTACCTAACCCGAACATCCAACCCGTGTTCGGAAAGTACGGGGCTATTAACTCGATCGCTGACCCAGGTTGATTTATCGTAACCTACTCGGGAGTAGGGTTCTAGAGGCACCGCATGCGCACTGCAGTTCAATTTGTATTTGAAAAAAGCGGGAATAAGTCTTCTACTCCTTTCTTATAATTTCATATATTCTATTCCTAAAAATTATGGAAAGAGAAGAGAATTTGGCTCATTGTAAAATGAGTGGTTCCTTGAGCCGAGAAAATAATGTGCAACAACTTCTTCATAACTTTGTATGCACATCTTTCTGCGTGAAAGATAAAGCCTTATTTACTTCTATAGGTACTCGAAGATAAAATTGAACATGTGTGGGCACATCAGAAATTACAGATTTTACAGAAGCCAATAATCCAAGCAAAGCTAGAGGAAATAGGTGAATAAATTGGAACTGAAAAAATAAATTCTCTACTTCTCAAACATAGGTAGTCAAAAATGTAATTAAACATGGAAGGGCACACGAGAATTATAAGAAATAATCAACAGGTGCCAATAAATGCAAGCACAGCTAGGGACAATCCGAGAATAGACTGGGATCGAAAAAATAAATTCATAAATTTGTTTGGTTATGTTATTGATACGACTGTCACTTCAAATCCTAAACCTGATGTGTTCGTATACACAGAACCCGGTCCGTGACCTGAGTAGATCCGTCACGTGACCCGATGGATCGAGTCAGTAACTCTGAGTAAGTTTCCGAAAAGGCCTATAGGCTATACTTTTCACCCGAGAAATTTGAGGAAACCTACTATAACTTCAATGATAATAAATATGAGTACCAAAATCACCATGATGAATTAATACATACATCAAAAGATATGGCAGGTTGAAGATGAAATCGCATCAAATGTCGATCGAATTGAATGAATTTTTGTGTATACAGAACAACGTCTGTTGGGTCTGCTAGTCAGGTTCAAAAATAAGTACAACACCTGCCTTACAGAAGAGCTGGTTGACAATTTTAAAATAAGTTGCAAAATTTGTTGAACAGTTATTCGCCTGTATTTCGGAAACTTTGTTTCTAAGGTGAAGTCAGAAGCTTTGCGTGCTTGTTCATATTGAAAATACGATTAATCAGATTTGAATATCTTGAGAGCTATTTGCCGGGTCTTCACGAGCAACCTTCAACACGATAGCTTCCGAAAAAACATTTCACAACTCTAAACTCTAAATTCAAATTGGCATATTTTTTCACAAAATTTAGCATAGGTTTGTGCGTAATTATTCTCCTTCGAACAACCTAAGTTCAAATCGATTGAATATGAGAGTTTAGAATATTATTATCAGAGAGATAATAGAAGTTTTCAAATGTAAATAACTCCGAAACTGCTGAAATGATTTGGAATTTCAAGCCAAGGAAGAATATTTCCATTTCATTCGCTTCTTTCTTATGCGGCCCATACACAAGCTACTTTCTCGGCGTTTTGGCAGCTAGCGTTTTGCGAGCGTCCTAGACGCTCGTGCAATTTTCACCACACACAAGCGTCTCAGTAGCTCATCGATCGCTGACGATAAAGGTTTAAAATGTCATCCGTACTTGCACCCGACTTTTCCGTAGCTCGTAACTTTTTGTATTCTTTACGGAATGAGTCTCGGATGCTTTTCATTTTTTTCTTTACGAAATCAATATCGCATTCATCGTTATATTGTTTACATAAAGCTAACAATTCTTCGTAGGCTTTATTCTTTAGTGTTCTGTTCGAATATTCTTTGCTCTTAATCACCCACCAACACTTATTATTTTCAAATAGTTCTATAAAATTTGTAATAAATTCTTCTGAATGTGCAATTCTTGCATGATTCTCTGCCATTCTAGACGCTCTCTCACACACACAAGCGTTTTTCAAGCGTTTCGCCGGCTATCTTGACGCTAAAATCAAACACGTTTGATCTTGGCGTCCGGCGTTGCGTCCAGCTCGGCGACTCGCCAGCGTGGCAGCGGATAGACATGCACAGGCGTTTTTCGGGCTACTTTGGGCGTTTTGGTCGCTTGCGGTGACGCTAGCTGCCAGAACGTCGAAAAAGTAGCTTGTGTATGGGCCGCATGATGGAAAATCGACAATCGTACGATAACCATTTGAAAACGAAACAGACGAGATTACAGACGAAATAAATTTTTCGATAGAAATGCTCGGACAGGTCGATTTCTGTTTCGAGGGGGACAACTTAAGATGTAGGTTACGGACGCATAGCGCTTCAACCTTCTTGCTGCTACAACCCCCACCCCCAATTTTTGAATAGGGAAGATGGGGTGAGTGATACTTCATTTGAAAGGTATTTTTATACTGATTTCAGCACAGTAATTGTTTTTTCATTTTGGCATTAGTTCTCGAAATATCCATGCGTTAGTTAACTTATCACTTAAATTAATTTTTTGCGAATAATTGATATTTCGTGCTTCCGAAACACCAAAATTTCCGTACTTGTATTTGAAATTGCAAAACATCTACCACTGGGCAAATGCAGTCATACCGTACGTGTTAATGCTACTAGGGTCAGATGTTCGACTAGCTGTTTTATTCACTGAAATCATTCTCCAACTGTACGGTATCAGAACGATTTGAAGTATTGATCTAAGAAATAAGACTTTTCAAAGTAAAGTAAATAATTTATCAAAAACTCACATCAATTGATTAAATATTCAAATTGTTCACCATTAGCTTCCATACAATGAAATAAGTTTTGTTCGAAACGATGGCGCACATTTTGCAGCATTTCTGGAGTGATTTGACGACATTCGTTCACTTTACGTCTACTTAAATCTTCTATGGAATCGGGCTGTGTAGAGTAAATTTTACTCTTTAAGTGGCCCCAAAGAAAGAAATCTAGTGGTGACAGATCTGGTGATCTAGCTGGCCATTCAGTGGGACCCCTTCTTCCAATCCACCGATTTGGAAATCTTTGATCCAGATATTCTCGAACTGGTAAGGCGTAGTGTGGAGGAGCTCCATCCTGCTGAAACACATCTTCCACATAATTTCCAGTATTGCTTTCAATAATTTCCGTCAAAATTGGATCAATGTGATTTTCCAATAAGTCCAAATACATATCTCCAGTAAGATTACCAGGTAAAAAGAACGGGCCGACAATGTTGTCACCAAATATTCCAGCCCAAACATTGAGTTTTTGTGGTTGTTGAGTATAAACTTCGTGGAACAATCTCGGATAAGCATCGGCCCAATAACGACAATTGTGTCGATTTACTGTGCCGTTTAGAAAGAACGAACACTCATCGGAGAAACAAACATTGTACAGATAATTGGGATTAGCAGTTACTGGTTCACTCATTGTATCACAAAATTCAACACGACGGTGAAAATCATCTTCGTTTAGTGCGTGTGAAAGATGGATTTTGTAAGGATGGAATTTATGATGCTTCAAAATATTTGCAATTCGAGTTCGTGTAAAACCAGATTCATGTGCTAGCTGCCTCGTACTCGTCATTGGATTCAGAGCAATCTGTCCAAGAACAGCTACTTCAGCTGCTTCATTTCTTTCCATGTTTCGTTTTTTATTAGCCACGGACCCGGTTTCTTGAAACTTTGACACTAATTCCAAAACATACTTCCTATTAACATGTTTATATAAATGTCGTTGATTGAAGAATTCTGTGGTTCTATTCGCACATTGATTGTTTGCAAAAAAAAGTGAAATTATTTCCACCCGCTCTGCAATTGAATAAACCCTGTCGAACAATGAATTAGAACACATACAAGTCTCGATTCAAAACTAAGAATAATTCACATGTCAAAGAACCAGTAAGCCAACTTAATGATCTGTTCGTAATAAATAAAAATTATCGATTCTCATTTTTTTGAAAAAGATATGAATTCAATAATCAACAAAATGAAAACATTATTGAAGCCAACTGAGAAAACACTTCATAATTAAGTCGGAAATCGTTTCACGAATTGGGACTGGAATATTTCTGTGGCATCATTAATGGTTTGATTCTCTTACCTGGTAATCTGATTAGAGATATGTACGTATTTGGACTTTTTGGAGATTTCTATCGATCAAATGTTACCGCATGTTATTGGAAATACTGCAAATTATATCGAAGATAATTTAGATTATCAGCAAGATTGAGCTCCTTCGCAATACGCTTTGTTTGTTCGACATCTTGATTAAAGATTTCTATGTCAGTGGATTGGAGGAAGGAAGCCACAGTCATGGTTGTTTTAAGCTCAAAATGTCGATTTTTCACCTAAAACACTACAAGTGCCATGAAAACACCACTTCATTTTCAAATACTTAGTTAAGAATATTACAGAAGTAAAGCATAAAATAAAAAACAATTACTGTGCTGAAATCAGTATAAAAATACCTTTCAAATGAGGTATCACTCACCCCATCTTCCCTATTCAAAAATTGGGGGTGGGGTTGTAGTAGCAAGGGTTGAAGCGCTATGCGTCCGTAACCTACATCTTAAGTTGTCCCCCTCGAAACAGAAATCGATCTGTCCGAGCATTTCTATCGAAAAAATTTATTTCGTCTGTAATCTCGTCTGTTTCGTTTTCAAATGGCCACCCTGTATAATCACTTACGTTTAGGGTCCTAAAAGATCAATCAAAATATTTCCAAAAATCCATCCTGTTTGCGCGTTCTTATAACCATGATTTGCGAAATCGTCTCATTATTGGTCATGAAAACCTGCCTTTCCGACAACTTTCAGCGATCATTCGTTCATTTATGGCATTACCTACTATGATAGTATTCTACATTAATCTCTGCTATCTTCACCGTACAGCAAAGTAAGAGAACATTTATGAGACGAAACGCATTTAACCGATCATCCAACAGCCTTCGGTATGGATGACAATTTACGAGCTAAACCATATATGCGAAAGTTACAGCCATATTAAGATAGTAATTTGAGCACCTTTAAATCCTAGTCTAGTTTATGTCTCACATTTTACACGCTAATTTTACTTCGATATTTTACATGCCTAATCTGCTCCTACTATTCGCACTTCTTCCTTATCAACTATTTTTCCCGAGGAGGAGGTTACTTAAGGACGTCCTGGTTTGCCAAGGCAAGTCAAGTAAGTACGAGGAAAAGGCTCGATAAAGTACAGAGGCTTGCCTGTGTGTGTATCACTGGAGCTATGAGAACGTGCAAAACTAGTGCACTTGGGGTCATTAAGGATCTCGCACCTCTACATATAGCGATTAATAGGGTAGCCCATGAGGCTATCCTCAGAATATCTAAGGAAGGTACAGGTAATGAGAGAATAAAGAATCAAAGAGTCTAGTCCTCTCTAACAACTACATCTCATCTACGAACCTCCCTAGTGATGTAATGATCAAGAAAGTAAGCACTGTGAAAAACTTCAGGACATTGCTAGTATAAGAGAAGAATGGAACAGAAATACACTGACTATAACCTCCACGAAAATATCATAAAATGGTATACAGATGGTTCAAAACCTCTACAGGAGGCTGGCGCTGGGATATACGGGCCAAGTACCAAGTGTGCACTGTCACTAGGCTTTCTGTATGAGCGTCCTTTAAGCGGAAATCTTGGCTATTGAAAGATGTCTAGACATAAATCTGGAAAGAAACTATCAGAACTGCGATATAGTCATACACTCAGATAGTCAAGCTGCTATCAAAGCACTGAGCTCATACGTCATCGACTCAAAAATAATCTGGCATTGCCGGAACAACTCAATGAGATATCTGGACTTAGTAAAAAACAATTACACCTCTCACTGGCTTTCTTACATGACACTATCGAATGGGAAGGCTCCTGTTGAGGATGGGGTTGTCGGACAGTGACGAGTGTAGGTTCTGTGGGGGCATTGCGAGCCTAAGGAGAGAATGCCTTGGCGAGAAACTTATAAAAATGAGGAACTAGCCTCGTTGAAGCCTTCGCAGATATTGGAATTTATCAGATCTCTGGAACTGGAAGGCGAGCTGTGAGGGTATGGTCCGAACAACTCTGTAAGGGGGCACAATAGACCTTGTGGTCGCAGTGAACTGTAACCTCTTTTTAAACTAAACTAAACTACTTGAGGACGTGAATTTGGATATCGACAATTTGTTTGTCCGTACAACGTTTTGAAACCAGTTACAGACAAGTGAAAATTGTTGAAACGCGTCACAAAAAAATTTTGTATTAACCTAGAAAAGATTGGAATTCAGATTGTCTAATTTAGATTGTCTATGTTGATTTTAATGTTGAATCAGGATTGAAAATGAGAGAAATAGTATATTTCATTTAGTCTGATGAATCTGACAGTGCATCCCAAAATCTCTGCAATAGTTGTAGATATCAGATTTCAGGTAACAAAATTATGAACTTCCCTTTTCATGACAAATTCTAAGGTGCTTTCAGTTTTCGATATATATTAAACTGTCCTAGGTTACATCGAAACACTGCAAATCTCTATAACCTCTTATGATATATTATAGAGATGAAAACTGTATTTGATAGATATTAATTCATTGGTGCACTAAAATTCTCTGGGCTAACGTTTGTGAATAATAACTTAAACTTATAGTTTGCTTAGTGGGAAAACCCATATTTTATTTCACTCTTACATTCCGCATGTTCTCTCCTGTTTCAAGTTATATGTAACACTTGGTATACCAAAATGATTTTCATGACGAAATTTTTTTTTTCTACAAGCGTGTACTTTCATTCTCTTTCCCGCACGTATTTCAATTCGTAAAGAGTCACATTTCCAAACTGTGTGGAAAAAACCCCTGCTGTTCCATTACCGCACGCAAATGCGTGTGGTAATGGATTAGCAAGGATTTTTCTCGCACGCTTTTTCTAAAGAATAAACTGAATATGATATATCTCTATGCCACCGACGACGTTACTATGGAAACGGCATGTGAATAAGACTTGTCAGAGACTTTTGTCATTCATGTGTATTTAGAATGATCAATTCACATTTGATCTGTGTGTTGAAATCGATCTCGTATAAGCGCTTGTAGAAAAATATTGTTCCTAACTCGGCGGAAAGTGTTTTTCCCCGCACACAACTGCTTACCCAAACTCCGCTTCGCGTCGTTTGGGTAACGGCAGTTTCGTGCGGGAAA
>CM024247.1:31217126-31266670 GCA_013421045.1 Propylea japonica
AATTCAAATTACTGAACGATTTGTTCCATAATCATCGCATTTCTAAATTATTTTCTGGGAAAAGTCGTTGGTGAGTGGGAGATCGACATTTTAAATAGGATGCTTAAAAGATCACAAATGGCAATATGAGTTTAATAAAAGATTCCAAAATTCCAGTGGGCCATCTGATAGGAATCGATCTCGACTAGGCGGCTTCCTACAATAGAATTCAAAATTGGGAACATTAATTTTCGTTATGAAGCATTGCAAATTTTTTTTCGATGATATACAGGGTGATTTTTTTAGTGTTTCTCATTAGACGTTTTCGAGGAAGGAATTGTAATACAGATTCAAGATTTTGGATTTTCGTTTTAGAGTACATGAAATTTAATTGTAAAATATTTTCAAGAGGAATATACTTCCGGTTTCACCGGAAAACGAAGGTAACTTCGTTATTTCAAATGCGACACACTGTATATTTATACATATTCGAATTCTTCGTTCAATTCTTCACTGATTTGATGCATGATATGTGCAACCACTCAAGCGGTTCTTGATTATAGCCTGATTATCAAATTTTTTGAAAAAAAGGTTGTCACAAATTAGTGTCCATATCTTCAAAATCCCTCATTAAAAGAATTTCTTTTTGCGAAAGTGGAACAAAGAAAGTACGCTGATACTTGTTTCTTGTATAAATTATGAGGAAATATTATACAGGATGTCTGGAAAGGGCCCCAAAGTGAGCCTCAATAAAACTATAAAATCTCACTTTTTTCAAATGGCAACCCTATAATTTTGTAATTCCAATCGATGCTCGTCAAAAACCAGTTAGGGTGTTCCGACCATTTCATGCCTTTAAAATCAGTAGTTTTGCCGTTATGAATAAAATTCGAATTTCAGGATTGAATCAAGGTTTCTTAGTCTAACCAAAGATTTATTAGGATAGAAGTTTTCAAGAAGGCTATGTCTGTTGATTTATAATGCATTTTAGAGAACTGCATTTATACTTTTTGATTAATCGGGCACTATGCAAAATATGAACAGTAACAGTGATGTATTGAATATGTTCTTCATTTATGGTGAATGTAACAAAATATTAGAAAGGGCAGTCAGAACTTTTAATGACAGAAATCCACATTTACCACCTTTAACGAAGAAAGTCAGTAAATGTGAATTTCGTTCGTTGAATTTCTAATTACCTTTTCTAGGAATTTGTTACATTTGCCGCAAATAAAGAAAATACCCTTGATATATCATTCCAGTGAAATTATCATTGCATGTTTTGCTTAGTGCTTGATCTGTAAGAAAAAGTAAGAATGACAGTCCTAACATAGCCTACTTCAAAAATGCAAGCTTACAACTGTGCGAAACCTGTCTTTAATCGTGTAATTCGAATTTTATTGAATAACTGCAAAAATACTGATTTTAGAGGCATGAAATGTTCGGGACACCATAACTGGTTTTTGACGAGCAATCGATTGGAATTACCAAAAATTAGGGTTGTCATTTGAAAAAAGTGAGATTTCATAGTTTTATTGAGGCTCACTTGGACCCCTTTTTCAGACACCCTGTATAATATTTCCCCATAAGTAATACAAGAAACAGTATCAGCGTACTTTCTTTTGTTCCACTTTCGCAAAAGGAATCTTGTAATGAGGAATTTTGAGATATGGACATTAATTTGTGACAACCTTTTTTTCAAAAATTTGATAATCAGGCTATAATTCAAGAACCGCTGAGTGGTTGCACATATCAGCATCAAATCAGTTAGGAATTGAACGAAGAATTCGAATATGTATAAATATACAGGGTTTGTGCATTTGAAATAACGAAGTAACATTCGTTTCCGGTGAAACCGGAAGTAGATTCCTCTTGAAAAAATTTTACAATTGAGAAGTCATGTACTCTAAAACGAAATCCAAATCTTGAATCTGTATTACAATTCCTTCCTCAAAACGTCTAATGAAACACTTAAAAAAATCACCCTGTATATTGCCAACTGAGCTTCGAGTATTCCTATGTCACATTTGAACTCCACGATCAAACCAATTTCCTCAAATTATATTTTTTATTTTGCTAAACGAAAAAAACCGTTAGATATTTTTCCATCTGTTTTCTTATTTTATTCATACTCAAGAATGAAAACGCACGTGCAAAAGTTCACGCTTTGGACATTGCAAAAGAGGTTGTGGTTAAATTTTCGGAGAAATTAAAAAAACCATCAATATCATAGATTTTTCGCCAATTCAAAGAATGGTTTCGAAATTTATATAATTTCTGAATTGAGCACAAAAACTAGAGAAATTTGTTTCAATGTTACACTTTCACACTCAATAGAATATTGCTCAAAATTGATATTCAATCTCGCTTCTTTTTCATACAACATTATAAGAAAGCAGCCCATCATTTTGAATATTTCGCGCGATTTATTATGATATTTATTAATGAAGTTCAGTTCTATAAATAACAATCGTTGAAGACTGAGACAATGATTTGACACACGGTGATCTGATGTCAAAATGTTGAAACCAGTGGAACCACAAGCGCTCGACTCGACAGTAATCCCTTATCCCTTTACCCTCCTTCCGACGAACCTTCTTCAAGACGAGTCGGGTTAAAAATCGGTACCACAGCTGCGATCAACAAGGTCTCTTTTGTCGATTTTATCGACACGTCCACTGTCGGGTACAATCAGCAGAGACAAGTCTCTGCAATCAGTTTGCCGACAAACACTCGTGTAAGTTGTATAAAGTTTTTTCATTGAACTGCTGCCAGTGCTGCCACTCCAATTTTATGTGGATCGGTAGATTTCGTCGTCAAAAATCAGTAGATTCCGATCAGTTGAATAATTTTGTTTTGAATTAAGTTTAAATCTTAAATTTTATTTGCTCTTCATTTTCAAAATAAAAAAAATGGAGGAGCAATGTAATACACCAAATGTTCTTATACTTATCAGGAATTTTCACCCTTCAAACTTCGACTGATCTATATTTGCATTACTTTATACTTAAAGACTAAAATGCGCGCCCCACCTGAGCTTTGTCCTGGGGGTAGTTCCAAAATGGAAAAACCCAATTTTGCGAATACCCAGAATTACCCTACACCTGAAGAAACTTTATGCGTATCCGTTATACCAAACCGTGCTTGGGTTTTTCCAGGATCGTTTTGCCACACCGACTAGGGATCATCAAGTAAGTAGCTTGATTTTTAAAAGAAGAACTTGACTTGGAAGTCAAGCTTGTAACGAATACATACTTGACTCTTGACTGACTTGATATGACATATTATTACTTGACTTGATATCAAGCTACTTGGTATTACTTGATCTTGATGAGATTACGTACGAGTCGTACTGCGCTTACTTCTGCAAGTTCATGCGTGTTCAGGGGGTTTCCCCGAGCTCCGAGCTGAATGAAGCGATTCGCGCAGTCTTCTTAATTTATCTAAGTGAATAGAAAAGTATTTTTGTCAAGTGTGTGAGTTCGTTATGTCACATAATTATATTAGTGTTTGAACCTGTGCAAAAAATGAGTATTTCATCAGAAATAATGGAATTAGAACCTGCGGGTCAGAATTGTGATTGAGGAAATGCTCAATCCGGAGATCGTAAACTTTTACAAGAGACAACACACAAAAAATATAATGTAAAGGAAAAAAATCACAGATTATTTACAGTTGAACAAGATCGAAGAGTTCGCGAAAAAAATTTAAACAAGAGAAATGTACGCTTTGCACAACGAACCCACTGTACTAAAATATTTTGATTCTCATATTCAAGTTTAATAAATAAAAGTATTTTGCAAGGTTCATCCTCATTCCATAATTTATTGATGTGAACACTGCAAAAAAATTTAAATTGAAAATCAAGTTAGCTTGGTAGAAGTAATGATTTTTCGAGTACTTGATGAATTAATACCTTGACTTGACTTGAAATTGAAAAACTACTACTTATTGGACTCGAACTTGACTTGATTTCAAGTCAAGCCAAGTCAAGTAGCTTGAATATCAAGTCAAGCGTGAATCGCTAGCACCGACAACAACATGGCTAGGTAACAACAGGTTCATTTGCCTAACACCTGTAATATAAACACCTCCCAAATGGGATCTCTGCAGGTACAAAGGGATAAGGACTAGGAAAGGTATATTCAATGGCTACGCTTCTAAATACAAATTCTTTTTATGGTGAGATACTGAGATGTTATGAAAATCGAATAAAAGTTTTTGGAAAAATGATTTTTATTGTAGTTTTGTATACAAAAAAACTGAAAACATAATTCCTCAACCGGCTCAACCAATACTTTAAGGATTTTTCAACGATTATACAAATTTGGCCTAACGGCAATGAAATTTATAGCCATGACAAATTTCCCTCTTTTAAAACTTTGATATTCGAAATTCCCAGCAGCACTATTGCTGTAAACAATCAACAAAACCTCAAAAGTGACAGATATCAGTCAACGTTTTTGGGACAGACAATATTTCCTTGTCGAGATAACGAACTTAGCCGAGCGCTTGTCGAGATATCCTTCTCGAGTATTGTTGGTACCGAATTCTCTTCGACTCGACAGTGACGTACCCGACTTCGATGTCGGGATCGATACGCTGTCGAGCGCTTGTGGTGAAACTATTATGCATCTGCCGTAACCAAAATAATAAATTACGAAATCCCTGAGCAGGTACTTTGAGCTCTTGTTCATTGGTGGAGCAATAATGCTATTACGTCAAAATCTGCATAGAACTTGAGATTTATACTAAATATACAGGGTGTTTGGTAGACGTCATTTGCAGTGAATTGCGTCGAGTGAAGCATGGTCCGAAAATCTATATGGTTAAGATGATATGGCGATTTTTCCACTTTTTTGAAATATTCTAGTTCTTATCGAAAATAATTAGTTTTGTGAAAACTACTCAACTCTGAATATTGAATGAAATAAAAAATATGACCAGAAAACCAAGCAGAGAACAGACCTTAACGATTCAATTAGATATCCTCTATTTCACTCGCGATTCGTAAGCGGACGTGGTTCGATCAATCGATTGAAATAGAGGATATCTGAATGACTCGAGAAAGTCTGTTGTCCCTTGGTTTTCTGGCCATAGTTTTTGATTGCATGAAGGAATTATTGACATATGTACCTTTTTGGAAAGTTACCAAACAGGCAAGTTTTTCCTTGCCTGTTACACCAAGTTCATCATACTTCTTTCTAGTAATTCTCAATTCATTTATCAAGATTTTATGAGAAAAACAGGCCCAGACATTTTATGACCATGTATATCTTGGGTTATCAGAAATTTTAGTGACAACTTTTCGCAGGAAATAAGGACCACCACTTTAGCTCTGAAAAAAATTTATTATCCCTTTCCAAGGTTCACGTCGAATTACAAACACCCTGTATAAATGCAGAATCTCAGCATGAGCGGAATGATATTCTAGAAATTATTCTGAAACTGAAACATGTAAAAAACTTGGCAATTAAAAAATTAAATTTAATAGTTCTGATGATGCGATACTCTTTAAATTTTTTCAGTATATAAATCTTCATTCACAGAATAAACTTCCCTCGAATCGACTATCTTGTTATGTAAATACGAGTATAAGGATTCTTCTTTTAACTCTATTGCCACAACATTTCGCATGAGACTTATTACGAGCATCTTGCATGTGGCTGCGAAATTAATTTCGATCGGTTTCGTTTTGTCTGAGATATAGAAAAACAAAAATTTCGAATAGCCATACTTTATGAACTCCTTTGTAATAGGAGATCCGAACCCTAGGTCGACCTTCACCCAGCTGATAATAGAATAAAACTTATTTTATAATAAATTTAGTATATAAGAGAATATATTAAAAATGGGTTGTCTAAAAAAATCCTTGACAAAATATTTTAATTATTTTTTAAAAAATTATTTTTTATTAAACGTTTGCAACATCAAGATAATGGGAAAATTTTATACTGGACTCAAGTATTAAACCGGTGTGAAAAAAACGGCCAAAGATAGCGTCCAAAATACACGGAAACCACCGGAATGCGGGAACCAGTGGCTTACGCATCGATCTAGTTTAATCATATGAATTCGACGAGATATTGGTGATATAGGTGAACGATTAGTGAAATGAAGCCTTTCTTCATAAGACACCTATAATTGTTTTAATAAAAATAAAGCAAGAACTATTCGAATCAGGTTCTATATATTGCATTCTAGTGAAATCAAAGATGACGTTACGAAAATAACGAAAGCGTAATCCTTTCATCACCAAATTTGGCAGAAATATTCTTCAGGGGATTTCAACTCTTAACATTCATGCCCGTTTTTCGAAGGAAAGCGTAATCCTTGCAGTACAAAATTTCAACCCCTGAACCCCATCGTAAGTCAAATATTTTCTCGATATCAAATGGTAATGTCCTGAAGAATATTTCTGCCAAATTTGGTGATGCAGGTACAACGCTTTCGTTATTTTCGTAACGTCATCTCTGAATTCACTAGGATTCAATATACAGGGTTTTCCTTTTAAGTTGGCCATTAGACGTTTTTGGAGAACTAGTAAATATTTCGTTCTGAAATTTTAGGTGGAGCCTTGAGGGTGAAGGAACTTTTCGCCTAAAATATTTTCAAGTCGACAGTGTTGCCACGTCTATCTCAAACACATATCTACTTTCTTATTTCAAATGGAACTACCTATATTATCATTATGTATCGATTCGATACCAAATTCTCAGTATAACACACTGAAAAAAATTTCTTTACTATGCACTATTGCCAAGTTATGCACAAATTCTTGAAATTTTTGACATCTGTATTGCCAGTTTGGGAATGCAATATCTCGATTATTTTCTATGCGAACGGAATCAAACTCGGCAGTCTCATAGTAGAGAAATCATGCATTCATGTGGTATATTCTGTATTTTGATACGTCCTAAGGTTTTCGAAGATATTGCTCCGAAATTGTGGAACTTAAAGATGAAATATTTCGAGATTTTCAAATGGCAACCCCATATTCATTTTACAGCATTCGATTCGAAATGAAAAATGAATGGCAGTCTCCTTTCACACTAATTATTTATTCGGACAGTTTTCAAATGAGCTGAAAAATACTTAATTCTTCAGTATTGGTAGCCATGATCTATGGTCGTGCTTACGATGAAATGGCAAAAGTGTTCGATGATCATTGTCTAAAAGCCCGTGAATATTAAAAGTCTGCAGTCTGCGGGGTCCCTTATAAAGTAAGGTCTTCGAATGTCCGAAGACTATTTCTAAATTATTTCACAGAAAATCAGAAAACTAGAAATTCTACCAGCTTTATGTATCAACGGTTTGAAGTGATTTCATTACTCGAATCTTTAAGTTTTGAAGGAAAATCAATTGAATATAATACTCAGATTTTGAATTGAAGCCAAAGTTCAAAAGGTCAAATGGGACGAAGTGGATAGGGAATAATTAAGTTCTTGATATTGTTTAGGCAATATTCAAAGTTTTCGTTCTCATTTGATATTATCTAGATCATCCTTGCCGCAATATGAATCATGTGAATATTTTTTTCTGCGATTTCACGTTAACCCCTTGTCGAAAGCGTTTTTGACGTCACCATTTGATCAAAAGAACAAGACTCAGATATGCTTTGTGCATGGAATTCACTACTACCTAGTACATAATTCTGTTTTCGATGTGGACAGGATCTGAACCTCATATCATAATTACCCCCAAGGTTCGCGAAATAATACACCATCCGTCTAAGCACCCTTGATCATTGTAGAACGGTTCCGTCAACCACACATCAACTAAGCTATTGTCTATTTTCCTATCTTCTGCGTTACTCATCTCTCTCATCTTCTCACGAGTGACACGTAAAGTGTTTCCGGTTTGCCAGAAGATAATACGCTCCTGTTTAAGTAGTCCGGAACAGGCAAGAACTTTCTACATGAAAATGCTGAACAGGTCATCCATGTCTTAACAGGGTGATTTCACGGGATATTAATCGATTTTCACATGTAGATGAAGTGCTCGGTTGGCTGAGATAATGTTGGCAAGACCATCTGATTTTCGATTCAAAAATTACAGGGTATGAATAAATATTTTTCCTTAGTTTGTTAGGCAATTCATTAAATTCTGTTTTTCATTTCTGTTTTCTGTAATATAACTAAACGACCGACAACTCTAATCATTCCACATGATTATTATAGTCTATTTTCCAGAGTAATTCGATTTCTTATATCAAGTCGTATATTCAGGAACCTGAAGCATATGGATATTCGTGTAATTTCCAAATTTTGAGCCGAAAATGGTCTCAAACAAAAGGGTTCGACTCCCTGATGACGAATTCATGGTCAAATTCAATTCTGTCCATGGGGCCGTCCGGAATTTTCCTACAGACTTGAGATTTTCAGAGTGAGTTCAGCCCCCAAATTCCTCGGCTAAGTTCGTTAACCAGCCAAACCATACAGGATGTTCCATAAAATATGGCCATTCAACTTTTTTGTTCCTCAATATCTCAGGAAGAACGAAATCAACCGAAATGAAATTTTGCGGCTACATGCAAGACGTTCATCATAAGCCCCATCATGCAAATTCAGTGGCCATAGTGTTAACAGAACCATAGAACCATATTCAATTGAAATATTAAAAATAAAAATTTTCATATTTCCATAACACGAAATCCGATTCAAGGGAAATTCATTTTGCGAATGAAGATTGATAGTTCATGCGAAATTTCAAGAGGGTTGCATCATGAGAATGCAGAAATTCTCTAATTTTTTATATCAGGTCTTATTCCCAGCCTCAGTTGCGGATGGAAGAATTCACTCAGAAGCCGTTTTTCGCATAACGAAAAAGAATTTGATTGATAAAAGAGAATAGCACGTAAAATTTCTCTTTCTGATACATTGAAATTCGTATGTTTTCGATGTAACTTAACTGAAATGTTTCTTTTTGTGACACAGTAAATGTTATCTATAAGGACATGGGCTATTGGTTAAGTTCACCGATCTCTTAGATAATGTTAAGTTCTTCATTGAAGTCTTAATATACAGGGTCTTTCACGAGGAACCTCACCCATATTTATACGGGAAACTACTGAACGTATTTTCATGAAATTCAGCACTTATAAGTATTTCACGATGCTGATGAAATCTAAAATATTTTCAAAGCATGAGCACCTCCGGTTTTTCCGGAAATGACGTCAACTTCCGTTTTTCAAATTAGAACACCATTTTTTTATTGCAGAAATAGATTCCTTAGAAAATTTCAAGTTATTTTGATGTAACCTTTTTCAGTTTTGATTGGAAAATTCTCTCTGAGCAGGAAAATTCGAAAAAAAATCGAAAATAGAGCTTCGCTGAAACAAGAATAACTTCGAGGTTTTTGGATGAAAAATTTTCATTTTTGGGATTTTCAAGATGTAAGATTGATGTATCCACTTTAAAAATCGAAATCGCGATTCATGATAGAGGGGGTGAAAAAATCGCTTTCAAAGTAAGGGATGACAAAATCGTGAAAACTGTTTTTCGTCTTGAATTTCAGCTATTTGTTTCCCTTCACGCCAAAAAGATGAAATTTTCAGGAACTGTTACTTAAACCATGTTTTAGATTTTACTACCCTAATATGCAAGAGAAAAAAGTTACAGGTTGTTCCTAAATAGATGGCGAATTTTGATTCGAATTTGTATCGGAAACCTCTTTATTTCAATTAATCGGCCATCGGTTTTCTCTCCAGTGATAAATAAATAATTCCTTATGAACCATATGCAAAAACTTACCATGTTTTCACATTCTTTTTTTTTAATGATAGACATCATTAATTACATCTGCCAAATTCCTCTTTATTCAGTAGCATTTTGTGTTTACTATTAATTGGTGATAATTCGTATTAAGTTATAAAATCGATCACTATGCCAAATTTTACCAATGAAGATTATTTAAATCTCATTCTACTTCATGGAGAATGTAATAAAGTTGTAGATAGAACGATTCGACTGTTCATTGAGAGGTTTCCTGACCGACCCAGACCAACGAGATATACCATTAACAGAACCATGACAAACTTGAGAAATGTCGGATCTTTCGTTAAGAAAACTATACACAGAGAAAAAGTGTAGTAGAAGATGAGAACAACGAAATTACAGTTCTTGCATATTTTCGTGTGAATCCTCAAAATTCTCTCAAAATGCCGAGATTGATCTGGGATTATCTCAATCGAGTATTTGGAGAATATTAAAAACACATAAAATGCACCCATATAAATTCAATAGGGTACAGCATTTGAAGGAAACTGATTTCGTCAGGAGAACAGAGTTTTGCGAAGCTATGATGATTCGATTTCAAGAGAATGAAAACTTTTTGGACTGTATAATTTGGACAGATGAATATAAATTCACGAAGAATGGTTCTTTCAATAGGCGTAACAGTCATTATCGGGATGAAGAGAACAACCACCACTTCAGACAATGGAACTTTCAAGAGACCTGGAGTTTCAATGTTTTTTTGCGCCATCAAAAAATAATGCAATTCTCGATGTTTACATTTATGATGGGACTTTAACTGGTAAGATAGAACACAACACATGTTTGCATTATTTAAAGAATGTTCTCCCTTAGAGATAGATATTCTGACATATTGACTCAAATAATTGGGTCGCTAGTACAGAACCATAATGACTTATGGTATCAACAAGATGGCGCGCCTCCACACAATTCACTCAATGTGTCAAATATCCTCTACAGGCTATTTGAAGATCGATGGTTGGCGAACAATGGTCCACATCTTTGGCCACCACGTTCTCCCGATTTAACTCCTTTAGACTATTATGTTTGGGGTAGGATAAAAAATATTGTCTACTCAACTCCCCTGACTGATAAAGAGGACTGCATAGAACGAGTCAGAAATGCGTTCAGGTTTGTTCAGATTTTTAGATTCATAGTTTTGAAACTCAATTTGGTTTTCAAACACTTTTGCAGATCTCTTCCTCCCGATGAAATAAGAAGAGCAACGCACGAAGCATTCCTGAGACGTATAAATAAATGTCTAGAAATTAACGGTCAAAACTTTGAGCATCTTCTCTAGTTATAACTGCGAGAGTTGCCATGTTTCTCCTAATAGTAACTTGAAGTCGGTTCAAGAAGGGGTGAAAAATCTACAGCATGGTTCAAATAACAGTTTCTGAAAATTTCATCTTTTTGGCGTGAAGGGAAAAGAAAATTCAAGACGAAAAACAGTTTTTTGTGAATAACTCAGAAAATATCCATTTTAGGGCAAGGGTGTGATGAATACACTCACATTATTTTTTAAGGTAGATTCAATATCTGCCATAAAAAATGGGGTTCTAATTTGAAAAAAGTGATTTTTCACGATTTTGTCATCCCTAACTTTGAAAGCGATTTTTTCATCCCCTGTATCATGAATCGCGATTTCGATTTTTAAAGTGGATACATCAATCTTACATCTTGAAGAATCCCAAATTAAAAAATGAAACATTTATATTCGACCATTAGGACATTGTTATTATTATTCTTTGTGAGTATGCAACTCCTTACCCTTCTAACGAATCCGCGCGGACTATACTACTATGGAACAGTCTTGAACTCATAATTCAAATAAGCAGCACCTACATCAATTCTGAGGGAGCTGTAATCTGCTGTGCAAACAAAACCAACAAGAACTGCCAATGTGAAACCTAAGATGAAGAACTGAAAATGAGAAAATCTAATATAAACGAATCCTTCCATGATAAATCCTTGTACATAACTCATACAACTGCTGCACAAATGCTTGTGGCTCTCAATGGAGAGGACATTTCAGCGGTGATCGAACTTGAGAAGGAGAAATGTAAGTCTGCACTTAAAAATCCATTACTGAAACTAAAGGAAATTGCATGACAAAATCGATATCCTCAAAAAGCATGTGAACCTTCTCGAAAATTTTGAGTTTTCGAAAAGCGTTGATCAAAATTTGACAAAAAAACCAAATAATTATAAATAATGGACCAATATCGCAAACAGAAAACAATTCTTCATCTTTATCGGGTTCAAGAAGTAAGTGTGTGCAATCTACATATGAACATTCAGTTGTTGACGTTAGAGAGAGACATCTAACATACGGAATGATATGGTTAATGTAATCATAACAAATAAATCCAATTACAAAACAGTGAAGACGAATAGACATCACTGGAATATAATTGGTGAGAGTAGAGACAATCCAATAAAGCAATTGGAAAAAAGACCGCATTATTTGTTTCGAGAATTACCCCTAACAAGTGGAGGTTTTTCAAACTATGGTGAGGAAAACTTTCCCTGAAGCAGAATGTAAAGTATAGTCCGTTCACGAAAGTTTGAGCGCATAGTAGGCGTTTATTTATTTATCTGAAGTTGGCAGTATTTGCAGTCATAACGTAAAATAAAAGGCATGTTCCAACTCACGAAATAACCGTTCAATGATCGTTCATGGACCGTCAGGATTCTGCGCAATGTATAAAAATGGGTTCATTTTATTCATTGCGCTGAATCCTGACGATTCATAGATGGTCACTGAATGGTTATTTCGTGAATTGGAACAAACCTATTGTCTACGTTGCCGAATGTACCCGGCCTCGTCCGACGAGCTTGCAAGTTATCAGAGAACTCTATGCAATATTGACAACATTGCGTATCAATCTGACAAGAAAAGAAAGACCATAACCTAAAATTTTAATATACACAGTGGAATATGCCAAATTTCCATGGCCAACCGACGCTCAAACTTTCGTGAACGGACTATACTTTAGTCGAAAATACCAGATAATACAGTTTCTTTGAGGTCATTATTGACGAGTCAAACATGAATACAGCCAAAAACTGTAAATCCTGGACTGCTTATGTATCGAAATTTTTCCTGAAGAATTGACAAAGGAATAAATAAAGTATTCATTCTCGATAACAACAGTTTGACTAATTTCAGTCAAAATTTTGACAGTCTGAAGTTGTTACCTTTAAACATTCAATGTTGCACAAACAAAATGAATGACTTATAGTGTATGGTTCACGAACAACCTTCAAAGTATGACGTGATATGCCACACCGAAGGAAGGAGGAATCCAAGGGCATTTGCATTGATGTATGGTATGTAGGACATTCCTTTACAAGGCAAAAATCAAGACATGAAGGAACAATGAGACTGGTAAATTCTCAAATAGTTTGTTCAGAGTGTTCAATACTTGAAAATTCAGGAAAAAAATCTGTAGAGGTACACTGCGTACATCGTCAGCTGGAACATTGACATTTTCATTTTCAAATTAGAATATGTCCTTAACTGTTGAGTGTTAATAAAGATAGAGTTATAATATGTGGAGATTTTAATCTTAAGTTTAGTTTAACTGATGTGTATTGATTTTGTTCAAGATGGGCAGGAAAAAGCTGTTGATCTTTCGGCGATCTTTGATTTTGCACCAACAAGAAATGAGAATTGCATTGATAATATTTTCACAAACTTGAAACACATAGTGAACTCGTTTGTGGACTAAAAATAGTTGCCCCTCAATTAGTAAACTACTTCGAGGAAAATGATCTATTTTCGAGTAGCCAATAACCCCATCCTCAACAGGTGCCTTCCCAGTCGATAGTGTCATGTAAGAAAGCCAGTGAGGAGGTGTAATTGTTTCTTACTAAGTCCAGATATCTCATTGAGTTTGTTCCGGCAATGCCAGATTATTTTTGAGTCGATGACGTATGAGCTCAGTGCTTTGATAGCAGCTTGACTATCTGAGTGTATGGCTATATCGCAGTTCTGATAGTTTCTTTCCAGATTTATGTCTAGACATCTTTCAATAGCCAAGATTTCCGCTTGAAGGACGCTCATACAGAAGCCTAGTGACAGTGCACACTTGGTACTTGGCCCGTATATCCCAGCGCCAGCTCCTGTAGAGGTTTTGAACCATCTGTATACCATTTTATGATATTTTCGTGGAGATTATAGTCAGTGTATTTCTGTTTCCATTCTTCTCTTATACTTAGCAATGTCCTGAAGTTTTTCACAGTGCTTACTTTCTTGATCATTACATCACTAGGGAGGTTCGTAGATGAGATGTAGTTGTTCAGAGAGGACTAGCTAGACTCTTTGATTCTTTATTCTCTCATTACCTGTACCTTCCTTAGATATTCTGAGGATAGCCTCATGGGCTACCCTATTAATCGCTATATGTAGAGGTGCGAGATCCTTAATGACCTCAAGTGCACTAGTTTGCACGTTCTCATAGCTCCAGTGATACACACACAGGCAAGCCTCTGTACTTTATCGAGCCTTTTCCTCGTACTTACTTGACTTGCCTTGGCAATTCAGGACGTCCTTAAGTAACCTCCTCCTCGGGAAAAATGGTTGATAAGGAAGAAGTGCGAATAGTAGGACCAGATTAGGCATGTAAAATATCGAAGTAAAATTAGCGTGTAAAATGTGAGACATAAACTAGACTAGGATTTAAAGGTGCTCAAATTACTATCTTAATATGGCTGTAACTTTCGCATATATGGTTTAGCTCGTAAATTGTCATCCATACCGAAGGCTGTTGGATGATCGGTTAAATGCGTTTCGTCTCATAAATGTTCTCTTACTTTGCTGTACGGTGAAGATACCAGAGATTAATGTAGAATACTATCATAGTAGGTAATGCCATAAATGAACGAATGATCGCTGAAAGTTGTCGGAAAGGCAGGTTTTCATGACCAATAATGAGACGATTTCGCAACTCATGGTTTAAGAACGCGCAAACAGGATGGATTTTTGGAAATATTTTGATTGATCTTTTAGGACCCTAAATGTAAGTGATTATACAGGGTGGCCATTTGAAAACGAAACAGACGAGATTACAGACGAAATAAATTTTTTCGATAGAAATGCTCGGACAGGTCGATTTCTGTTTCGAGGGGGACAACTTAAGATGTAGGTTACGGACGCATAGCGCTTCAACCCTTGCTACTACAACCCTCACCCCCAATTTTTGAATAGGGAAGATGGGGTGAGTGATACCTCATTTGAAAGGTATTATTATACTAATTTCAGCACAGTAATTGTTTTTTCATTTTATGCATTAGTTCTCGAAATATTCTTAACTAAGTATTTGAAAATGAAGTGGTGTTTTCATGGCACTTGTAGTGTTTTTAGGTGAAAAATCGACATTTTGAGCTTCAAAACAACCATGACTGTGGCTTCCTTCCTCCAATCCACTGACATAGAAATCTTTAATCAAGATGTCGAACAAACAAAGCGTATTGCGAAGGAGCTCAATCTTGCTGATACTCAATCTAAATTATCTTCGATATAATTTGCAGTATTTCCAATAACATGCGGTAACACTTGATCGATAGAAATCTCCAAAAAGTCCAAATACGTACATATCTCTAATCAGATTACCAGGTAAGAGAATCAAATCATTAATGATGCCACAGAAATATTCCAGTCCCAATTCGTGAAACGATTTCCGACTTAATTATGAAGTGTTTTCTCAGTTGGCTTCAATAATGTTTTCATTTTGTTGATTATTGAATTCATATCTTTTTCAAAAAATGAGAATCGATAATTTTTTATTTATTACGAACAGATCATTAAGTTGGCTTACTGGTTCTTTGACATGTGAATTATTCTTAGTTTTGAATCGAGACTTGTATGTGTTCTAATTCATTGTTCGACATGGTTTATTCAATTGCAGAGCGGGTGGAAATAATTTCACTTTTTTTTGCAAACAATCAATGTGCGAATAGAACCGCAGAATTCTTCAATCAACGACATTTAGATAAACATGTTAATAGGAAGTATGTTTTGGAATTAGTGTCAAAGTTTCAAGAAACCGGGTCCGTGGCTAATAAAAAACGAAACATGGAAAGAAATGAAGCAGCTGAAGTAGCTGTTCTTGGACAGATTGCTCTGAATCCAATGACGAGTACGAGGCAGCTAGCACATGAATCTGGTTTTACACGAACTCGAATTGCAAATATTTTGAAGCATCATAAATTCCATCCTTACAAAATCCATCTTTCACACGCACTAAACGAAGATGATTTTGACCGTCGTGTTGAATTTTGTGATACAATGAGTGAACCAGTAACTGCTAATCCCAATTATCTGTACAATGTTTGTTTCTCCGATGAGTGTTCGTTCTTTCTAAACGGCACAGTAAATCGACACAATTGTCGTTATTGGGCCGATGCTAATCCGAGATTGTTCCACGAAGTTTATACTCAACAACCACAAAAACTCAATGTTTGGGCTGGAATATTTGGTGACAACATTGTCGGCCCGTTCTTTTTACCTGGTAATCTTACTGGAGATATGTATTTGGACTTATTGGAAAATCACATTGATCCAATTTTGACGGAAATTATTGAAAGCAATGCTGGAAATTATGTGGAAGATCAAATTGTGTTTCAGCAGGATGGAGCTCCTCCACACTACGCCTTACCAGTTCGAGAATATCTGGATCAAAGATTTCCAAATCGGTGGATTGGAAGAAGGGGTCCCACTGAATGGCCAGCTAGATCACCAGATCTGTCACCACTAGATTTCTTTCTTTGGGGCCACTTGAAGAGTAAAATTTACTCTACACAGCCCGATTCCATAGAAGATTTAAGAAGACGTATAGTGAACGAATGTCGTCAAATCACTCCAGAAATGCTGCAAAATGTGCGCCATCGTTTCGAACAAAACTTATTTCATTGTATGGAAGCTAATGGTGAACAATTTGAATATTCAATCAATTGATGTGAGTTTTTGATAAATTATTTACTTTACTTTGAAAAGTCTTATTTCTTAGATCAATACTTCAAATCGTTCTGATACCGTACAGTTGGAGAATGATTTCAGTGAATAAAACAGCTAGTCGAACATCTGACCCTAGTAGCATTAACACGTACGTACGTATGACTGCATTTGCCCAGTGGTAGATGTTTTGCAATTTCAAATACAAGTACGGAAATTTTGGTGTTTCGGAAGCACGAAATGTCAATTATTCGCAAAAAATTAATTTAAAGTAATAAAGTTACTAATGCATAAAATGAAAAAACAATTACTGTGCTGAAATCAGTATAAAAATACCTTTCAAATGAGGTATCACTCACCCCATCTTCCCTATTCAAAAATTGGGGGTGGGGGTTGTAGCAGCAAGGGTTGAAGCGCTATGCGTCCGTAACCTACATCTTAAGTTGTCCCCCTCGAAACAAAAATCGACCTGTCCGAGCATTTCTATCGAAAAAATTTATTTCGTCTGTAATCTCGTCTGTTTCGTTTTCAAATGGCCACCCTGTATAAGTTATCGTACGATTGTCGATTTTCCATCGTAAAGAAGCGAATGAAATGGAAATATTCTTCCTTGGCTTGAAATTCCAAATCATTTCAGCAGTTTTGGAGTTATTTATATTTGAAAACTTCTATTATCTTTCTGATAATTCTAAACTCTCATATTCAATCAATTTGAACTTAGGTTGTTCGAAGGAGAATAATTACGCACAAACCTATGCTAAATTTTGTAAAAAAATATGCCAATTTGAATTTAAAATTTAGAGTTGTGAAATTGTTTTTTCGGAAGCTATCGTGTTAAAGGTTGCTCGTGAAGACCCGGCAAATAGCTCTCAGGATATTCAAATTTGATTAATCGTATTTTCAATATGAACAAGCACGCAAAAGCTTCTGACTTCACCTTAGAAACAAAGTTTCCGAAATACAGGCGAATAACTGTTCAACAAATTTTGCAACTTATTTTAAAATTGTCAACCAGCTCTTCTGTAAGGCAGGTGTTGTACTTATTCCTGAACCTGATAATTTTGTTTTATTTCATTCTGACTAAAATTAAAATTCAAACATTTGGCAAGAATATAGCACTATATTGAACCGTGGGCTGTTCCGTGCTTTTTAATATTTACGAATTTTTCTCTCATCATAAGGTCAATTTTTGATTCAATTTCCAATTTGTGTAGGTAAAGGATGGGAGATTTTTATCTAATCCTACGAGATGTGACTCAAGGAACCCGTGGTGGCGAGATAAACGCATCTATAAAAAGATCCAACCTTTGACGATGCCTCAAGTCAAATGAGAGTTTAAAACTAACACAATGGTTTCATTGTCTTCACATGAGAGTAGGCTTTTTTAAGAGATGTTGCTAAAAGTTGCAGTTAACCTAGAAAATCTTTGTGTTTTGATAGATAACACGCAAGAGCTGACAACAATGTCTATCCAGACATTAATAACAATTATTGATGTATGACTACGTCTTGGTTTGAAGATAGAGCAATCCACTCGCCAGGTGATGAACAAATAGATAACGTAAATAACTCGATTCTCACAAAGATTGATGCGCTGATGGAAATATACGAGTACTACTGGTTCGATACTGTTCTCGAATGAAAAGAAGCTGTTCATTTTGACACAGATTTTACAATTCTGCGAACCAACCTGAACTCCCTCCTCATGAAATGGTTCTGAAAGTAGATTTTCTTCATGTTTCATTCAGAAACTCGAATCCACCAAACCAAGTGTTTGCTGATAAATTACTGAAAACTTCATAATAGACTGCACAATGCCCAAGGACGCGGTACTTGAAAAAGCTTGAATTTTGGTAGACATCTTTTATAATGACCATTAATTAATAGCCGGTTCGAACTTGCAATGTTGCGGACATAGATTTAAGGGTTGGGTATTTTTACCTCATTGTCAACTATATGCTATTCTTTGTTAAGAGTTACTTCTAAAAAGATAAATTTTCTATATTTGATGACAACAGAGCTGTAAAAGTTGTTATGGACATTCTGCATTAGGTAGGTACCTACACTAATGGTGGTATTCTGCTTTCATCTGTAAGCCAATCTATAACTTTTCATAAGCTTACAAGAAAAATGCAATTCTAGAACCTTTAAGGATCTGCAGCTACAGAAATCGTTGAAATTTACGAGTAGGTACGGACTGGTGATCAGAAGCATTATCGAATGACATATTGTGAGGTTACATTGAATGGTTTGTTATTTTTTTATTTTAGGACAAAGACCAAAGTTTTTAATATAAGAAATTGATGATGAATAAAAATAAGATAGCTTTTTTTATTGAATTGTTATAGAGAAATCATAACAGTTAAAACATTGTTCGATAATATACATGACCTTAAAATCATTCTTTTTTAAAGTAGGAACTTATGAGAATTGGAAGGAAACGGTTGCGTGATCAAATGAATCCATTTTAAATGCCGGATTCCCAGAAAATTTTCAGATTTAAGAAATGCCGAATGCTCAGTTTTTGAACATGTTCAGATTGAAGAACCAGTGTACTATAAACTTAAAAATATGCTCTACAGCAATTTAACCAAGTGTTTTTTCTATCCTGTTTTCAATTCATTAGATGAAAGAAACAAACGCAAACTACATTCAGATGAAGGTTTTTTCAAATTCAAATCAAACCATTTACCCTAATAAATAAAGTTTCGTGATAAAATCTTACGATTGAAGGTTATTTTTTTCGATGAGTAGTTCAAAGATAACACTGTAAATAAGAAAGTTACAGGAACCATTCCAGAAGTCCTCCAGTTACAGATCAATCGTACGCTACAGTATCGTAACTTACAGATGAAAAGCAGAATACCACCATTAGTATCAGTATTGTAGCTGTGCGTAGATTGGGCGGGTCGCTAGTTGATTGATATTGGCTATGTGATTCCGATCATCTATTCATTCCAGTTGGTGATTTTCAGTATATTTTGTCCAACCAACGTGAAATTCCCTTACTAATAAGCTATATGCGGTTCGTCGGAGCTATGGTGATTTTTAACAGTGTGTAAGGTGTGAACAGAAAAACATAACCACAATAAGTGAATTCAAGTGAATAAGGTTAGCTCCCGGAGTGCTTCAAATTGCCACAGGAGGATATGGCGGTGATTGGTGATTTGATCATAAGGAGATATTAGAGAGACCCCATAAAAAATTTCGTGAGGCTAGCCACATTTTGGTCGATAATGAAAAGCATTGTAATATTCTCACCTTCTGAATGATTCTTAACAAGCAATGAAGCCTACAATTTGATATCAGTGATTACACCGATAAGATGGTTCGCGACTCCCATGTATTTTCAGGCCCGAAAGCATATGTGATTAACGCACACGATCACATATTGAGGCAAGAACTTTTAGTCAGCGCAACGCCTGCAACAATAAAGCTTTTGCCACAATAAGCGATTGTGTGCAGTAAATCATGTATGCTTTCGGACTGAAAATACAGAAAGTCAGGAGCCATTAATGATGCAATCACTGCTACCAAACTGTAGGTATTATTGATTGTTAGATACCACCCAGAAGGTAAAAATATAAGAATGTTTTTCATCATTTACCGATAATGTGACAAGCCTCACAAAAAATTTCGTTGCATCTCTGTAAGAAGTCCTTATGCTATGATCACCACTTTGCCGATAAATAGATCTGTTGTAATTTCAACCAGTCCGGCAAATAACTCAGAATGTGCTCGATGTGAAAAAATTGTTTTCATAAAATATCAAAATTTTCGAGATTGGATGCTTTTTTCCTAGGAACAAGCGCGCGAAAAAGATATCCAAATATGTTTGGAAAATGGAACATTTTTTGGAACATCTTATTTTGTGATTTTTTCCAAAAAAATCTTCGATTTTGTACGTTCTACTACAACTCATTGAATAATCAGTTTCATTGGAATACGTCAGCTACTTTCTTAAATATTGATAGGAAAAAATTATTCATCTATTGCAATGATATGCGCACAGAAGATTGAATATGGAAAAATATGTTATAAATTAACTTTATAGAAAGCGAAGAATTCTTGGCTGCAAAAATACAGATGCGGTCCCTCAATTCCGCCACTTATCTCTCAGCATTGAAACAAATTTCCTCATTCAAACAACTCGACTGAGAAGATCGAAAGGATTTAGATCTGGTGAATAGGAAGACCAAAAAATTTCACCATGTTAACAGACACGCTTTCACTTCGAGTAGCTTGAAGTGCACGTTTCCATAGATACTTCAAAACTAGACCATTAAAAATCGCATCATGTCATATCGCTTTTAGAGATTTTGAAAGTCAAGAAAAAACCGAAGAAAAAGGAGAAAAATATACACATCTGAAGGGAATTTCTTCATTTCAATTTGAGACATGTGAACAGGAATGCTGGATGAAAAGTTTATTTTTTGATTGAGATGGTTCCATTGCATTCCGACGGCGTATTAGTGCCACTGCAATGTATTAAAAATCTGTCAATTGACAGATTCAATAATAATAGGCCCTTATTAGGCACTGAATATTTTGAACGTAATTTTAGAATTGTGCTTCCGACTTTTAGCTAACTTCACAGACCCCATACACGTCAACCAATTGATTCCTGACGTGCCAAAACAAAAATCGAAATAGAGAACCTGTTGGATTGATAGATTCAGAAGTGACAAAAGACAGATTAATGCTCAGTTGCAGAACGTCCATTAAAATTTAAAGGTCCATTAAACCCTTAATCCTCCATTAGTCCTTGTAATAATGGAGGATTAAGAGTTTAATGGAGCTTAAATTTTAATGGACGTTCCTGCAACTGACACTTTGAGTGTTAATTGATAAAAAAATCTGTCAATTAACAGATTTTCATTTTATCGCAGTGGCACTTATACGCCGTCGCACATTGCCTTTTCCAGGTATTTAAGCTTGTGTGCACAGATCATCACAAGTGAAAATAAATATCAATTCAATGAGTGACATCACCTAAATAACATTTCAATAACGAGTTGATTGATTTGTTTCTGCAGGGTGTACAAAATGAAGGATTTCGTGAAAATTGTGTCGAAATCAGTTTTTAAAAGAAGTTATATTTGGCATTTGGAAATCCTCACAGAGTAAGCAACTTTTGAATATTATTTGCAGATAAGTTCCATCTCTTTTACATCACCTCAAATCGAATTTGGTACCCAGAATACCTGTAAGATACTTCGTGCCATTCTTCAGTACATAAATGGAAACAATTATTCAATAATACCTAAAAAACTAATGATAATAAAACATCGAATATCTCGACAACTGTGAAACTTTGATAGGAACCATTTTTTCACATCAGGGGCCCGATTCTTGAAAAATCTCTCATGCGAGAATTGCATTTCTCTCTCAGTGACCGAGAGAATCTGTATTCTCGAATTCTCTCCCGACCGAGAACGAGTTCTCTACTACTAACTGGTAAGAGAGATGACTATTTCCATAGGAGAGAATCACAGAATGGAGCAACTATTCTGTGTCTAGTGTGAAGTGTGACTGAAATTATTCGAATTATGCGTGAGAGAAGTGAGATGACATCTCGTATAGGAATAGTCGAACGAGAAGTTGTCATCTCTACGAAGTTCAAGAATCGGGCCCCTGGTAGAGAACATTCTGATTTCATTTGTTTTTTTTTTACTTGGAACAACCGGTACACTGAAAAATTAGGTTAACTTCCAAAATCGCATATATGTAGATAAATCATGAAGGGGTCCCGGGTTCGAATCCCGGCAAGGACATGGACGTTGTGAAAAGTCTTGGTGGTGGTGTGGCGTCTTCACATCGCAAAGAAATCAAATAAACTACGGATCCTGGGTACATAGCCAGAGTTGCTGAGCCCATATGTGTTAGAATAAAAAAAAAAAAAAAATCATGAAGGGATAAAATCAAAAAGCACAAAAAACATGAAGAGTGATTGAACATCGTATACCAACTTTAATCAATACCTTGATTGGCATCAAATAGGGACGATAATTTAAAGATATATGAAAAAAGTAAACCACAGTCTTATTCAGTATTAGAAAATCATTTGGAACTGCTGATTGAAAACCAGCTGAGAAGTTACGAAGTTAGCTTTGTGATTCAAAGAATGAAAGAATGATGAATTCCACCAACTTTTACGAACAACAACCATCACAAAATCTCAGCAGTGTACAAGAACCTATAGGCAGTGCAACACCTACAACAGAAAAATATAGCTTCACGAGTTTTGATCATCTATTTATTTATTTTGTGAAGTGTTTTTGTGTTCACCCAATGTGTAATTTGTTTCAAAACTAATCAATTTGAGGTTTGTGATATATGGCAATTTTGTGGTTCATTAAGATCAAATGTCATTAACCCAATAACTCAATTCAAGAACGATGTTCTAAGGGTATTTGAACATGCCATAGTACTATTTTACGGTAAAATGGTAACTATAACATAGAAATATAATAATAAATACAATCAAAGATCAAAACTGGTCACATCTTCCGTCATAGTTAATAAACCTTCTGATTCTCCACATCTGATATGATGTTGAACAAAAATAAAACCAATAGTAATTATTTATCTCGGTGATCTCAGCAACAAATGGATTTCTTCTTTTGTGTATTTTTAGGCTAAAATAATTAAACTATTGACTGCAATTACCTATAGAAACAGGACCACTTCAGTTGTAGGCATTGCGCTTACTGAATGTTCTTACGCAATAAGTGATTGCTTTATGGTTCATGTACGTGCTCTTGGTATGGAAGCTGTGGAATTCAATAACCTATTCATTGAAAGAATCATAGAGCAGGCTTTTCAACTCTTTAGCCTGTAGAACTTAATTTAGAGTTCAGCTGTGCCAAATGATTGTCCAACAGTGAACATGACTGTGATTGTTTTTCATGGTTTTCACTAGTAATACCGCATGATGTCGGTATCTTATGTCAATCAACACAATGATGAATATTGCTATATTGTCCAGACAACGTTTAATATTTTTAATACTGGATATGAGGTTTTTGGAAATTATTTTAATATTTACAGTGTAGGGGTTTTAGCAGTATGTCATTAGCACAATGAGTTATATCGAGTGATATTCAGAATAAAAGAGTGAGCTTCCAGGAGTGCTTGGATTTGTAACAGAGCTATGAACGATGAATAAATAATTTAAAAATAAAGAAATATAACAAAAAATCGATGAAAAATTTCTTTGAGGCTTATCGCAATTTCGGTAAGTATTAAAAAACATTCGGGTATTCTCATCTTCCCAACAATATCCAACAAGTAATAAAACTTACAGTTCGAGATCAGTGATTACATCGATAAAATGATTCTCAACTCATGCATGTTTAGACCAAAAAGCACATATGATCAACGCACACAATCACCTATTGAGACGAGGACTTTTAGTCAGCGCAACGCCTACAACAGAAAAGTTCTGCGTCTCAATAAATGATTGTGTGCTGTTAGTCATATGAGTAGGGAACAGCCAAATGGAATAAATTTGATAGCAAATAAATGAGAGCGTGTTGGAAAAACGCTTGAAGAGGTCGATTTGTATTTTGAGATGCGCGTTTCTTTCAACAAAAATAATTATATAGGGTGTGTCATGTGACAGTGGCCGATACAAACTTTTTTATCTTGAATACAACACCCTGTAAATTATTAGTTTTTTAGATTCTTCAGATAATTCTAGACATCATTCTAGTACAATGTCCCATAATTATCTTCAACTGTTTCGGAAATATTAAGTGTTTTAAGATGTACTACAAAAATTAACATTGAAAAAAACATTTCATTTCACAAACAATGAAAAAATGAACAAAAAATATTGGTTTCAATGTGAGAGATGTACAAAATGTTTGCCGCGAAAGTCTTGTGAAATAAAATAATTTTCTTTTTTCAATGTTGATGTTTTTAATACATCTGAAAACACTTTATATTACCGAAACTGTTGAGATAGGTGTGGCACATTGTACATAAATTATGTCTAGAATTTTCTGCAGAATCCAAGAAACTAATAATATACAGGGTGTTGTATTTAAAATGAGAAAGTGGGTATCGGCCACTGTCACATGACACACCCTAAATAATTATTTGTTTTTGAAAAAAATGCGCATCTAATGATACAAATCGACGTATCCAAGCGTTTTTCACAACACGCTCTCATTTATTCGTTATCGAATTTATTTCATTTGGCTGTTCCACACTATATGCTTCCTGGCCTGAAAATACAGGAAGTCAAGCGCCATTTAATGATGAAATCACTGTGATCAAACTGTAAGTATAATTGGTTGTTAGATAATGCCCAGAAGATGAAAATACAAAAATGTTTTTCAATATTTACCGCTAATGTAGCGAGTCTCACCGAGAATTTCACTGCATCTCTGATTTCTCGGTAGGCTTTAATTACCAATTCACGAATGAATAGTTCTGTTGCATTTTCAAGAGTTCTGAAAGCCAAATTTTGTCCTCAATGTACCACTTGCCATATATGAGTAATTGAAGGATTTGACGTTGGGTGGACAAAATACCGAAAAGCACAGAATAGTTAATAAATAATCCGAATCATAGCTTTATTCATTATTGTATTTGTTGGGTAATAGATAAACAGATTTACAATTTACATTGGAAACATACGAACTTCAAGGCATCAGAGAGATAATTTTGCAGTACAGTTGAACAGCAGTATTTTCGAAAGATTTGAGTGCTACGTTTCGAATAGAAATGAATGGTCCTATGCGGCTTAATAAACCAGTATGGTAGGCAACTTAAAGTACGCGAATCGACTATCACGCGCAGCCTGACTCATTTGCCATAGATAAAATAAACTCATTTGCTCAATGCGTCGGACTGCCTATGTTACTCGATTTGAGAGAGACAACCATATTATTCGTTCATTGGACGAGGTGCCGTATTCTGGACAACTGATATTTCAAAGCGAACAAGAAATACATTGCGCGGTGTACATTTTTACATGTAAAAGAAGGATTCGCGCAATGAAATTCGTATACGCTTTGAAAGATCACTTGTCCAGACCAAGGGACCAGTCAGGAACAAAGCATATAGATTACTTTATGTACTTGTAATATTTTATTGAGAAAATTTATTTATTATTTCTCTCATTTCTGTTATAATAATAGAAATAAATCTGTCACTGTTCAACTGGACGACAAAATATTCACTCTGATACATTGAGTATCGTAAGTTTTCGATGTGCATTGCCCTGTTGTTTTAGAAACCCGAAAAATTTTAGCGGACTTCAATTTCTTGAAATTTATTATTCAATAGGAACGCTAGGATCGCTAGTAATTTTTTTTTGGCCCTTGCATTTTCTTCGTAGAATGAGTCATTTTCGAGTAAACGACATAATGTAATATCAAGCATATCAGGATTAGTAGTCCATCGTAGCCGCCACAATTTGAAATCTATATATTTGGATATTTGGCTCATACTCGTACGATTGACTACAAATACAAAATATTACATTATGCCGTTTTTCTCTACAGGCTCGTTCTATGAAAAATGCAATGACAAAAAAAGTTTACAAACAATCCAGTATTTTTCATAAAATAATAAATTCGGAGGAATGAAAGGAGAACTGAAAAATCATTATATTCTAAAACTCCTGTGTATAGCAGAATTTGAAATGTTGTATGCAATAATGTTCTAGATATTGACAAGAAACAATTTTTTCCGCCGCCCTCGAAATAAAAGGTGCTTATAATGTGTACGAAATTGAGCATTAATGGCCCATTTTAATGCTCAATTTCTGCTATTTCAATGTGCAATCCTCATGGCAACCGTACACATAGTAGTCAGAAGCACTACGAGAAATGTAAAAACTCTACTTGAACATAGAAACATTGAAATTCCATTTTGTCAAATGTATGTCTTGTGCAAAATAAGAATGTATTTCAATCAAGAATTTATATACTATTAATGTTGAGATCGTCGGAAAAATCTTGTAATCAACAGGGTTATTAATTTAGCGACTAATGGTCTCGAACTATTAACGCGTTCGCTCCGCTGACGCATGAAAATATCTCGACCATAAGTCGCTGTCTTTAATAACCTAGTTGATTACGTGCGTGGACGTGCATGGACCTAAGCAAAGCATTTGGTTGTGTGAATCATGAGAAGCTCTTATCTAAATAAGAATATATCGGCATCAGAGGACCAGCATTAAATATGATGAAATCTTATCTACAATAGGGTTTTTCTGAAACAAAAAAGTGCGATAAGCGTGATAGCTGGAGTGGATCAAATGACCAGCTGTAGACCCTTATTCAGGATCTCCTCTACGTCCATCTGAATCAACAACGTTTTCCAAGGTATGAACAAGTGCATGACTACCAAACTAGATTCAGAAACAAGTTTGTGACTCCAGGCCACCGCATTCAGAAAACGCAAAACATGTACAGCTATCTAGGTTTGAAAATGTACAATAGACTTCCCGACCGCCTGTCATCTCTTGGGTGTACGGCCTTTAAGAGGCATATCAAGTCGTTACTTGCAGAAATGGTATTTTATTCGATCGATGAATTCATGAACCACCAGTTCTAACCGTTCTCATCAATATTGAAATTTAATGTTTGTTTGTGCTCTATCGTTTGGACCTGTTTGTGATATTTTAGATTTACTTAAATGTTTTTAAATTTTAAATTTTACTGGACAAATCCTATAAAACTTTTTTTGAGGTGAATAAATGAGTATGAGTAAATAACTATTGAAGGCCAAAATCAGAGGTCTATAATTGGTAAATGAAGCCCGTAACAGAAATAAAACATAGGGGTCCCTTGAATTTCCGCAATAATCCTATTTAAGTATTTCACGTGAAAGAAATCACAATCAAATGAACGAAATGCAGTGAATAAATTATAAAAATCAATAATAACAAATTGTAATGATAATAACCAGAGAAGATAAATGTATAAAAAATATTCAATGATCTATCGAATATCATTATACATTTAGCGTACAGATTTGCCTGGGAGGAACGAAAAAGTAAACAATCTGATTTACAAAGAGTTGCAGATGAAAAACAGAAAAGTATCATAGAAAGTCAGACTTTCCATGTCAAGGAATTGTTTTCATATTAAGCAAGAAAACCGTTTGACTTCACGAATAAATTTTGTTATTCAGTGAAAAGAGGAATTTAGAAAATTGAATGAAACATGATTTAGAAAGATGGATGATTTCGGGAGTTATTTCGGAATCTTCAATTATGGAAACCTAACAAAAATAAAAAATTTCCAAAATTCTGAATACCCTAAAAACAATAACTTTGATATTCGAAATATTTTTAGAATATTATATTAGTTTTCTACATATTCGCCAGAAATCAGAATAATCACCCAAAACATTTTCGGGAAAATATTGAAGATGAATGAAAAACAACGATTTCAATTGAGGAAGTGTGAAAAAACTGATAAAAGCCGAATTTTTCAACAATTATCGATGCTATCATCGATTTCTGATGAACAAATTCTAGATTCAAAAACAAAAAATCATAATTTTTTTAAATGGCGCATAAAAAACTCCGATTCGTTGGAAGTTTGATTGAAAGTTGACCTGATGAAGAGAGAATTTTTTAAATATTACATAGCAAGCAGTTAGACAGAGCGCCCAAATGTTTGAATCGTATTGTATTTTTGCCAAAATGAATCCAAAACAAAATTATCAGTTGTAATAATAAGCTGTTTTCATGAAATTTTCAAATTAGGTGAAATATTGCACCTAATAATATTCCGTTTGTGATTTATTACATTAAGATCATTTAACCATCTGATTTAAATAGGTTATTCGAAATTAAAATATTGAAATTACAGTAATTTGTCTGTATCGATATTAATGCCACCCACCTTTTCTGTTCCCTGAATTATCACTCAATTTCACTTGGTTTTTCTCCTGGTTCAACGTCACCATACACTATACGAGTTTCACTTAATTCACCCCCGTACTTTTCGTAATTACATCACTTAATTTTCACCTAAGCACTTTTCGTATCACACACATTTCCAAAAAATTTGCAGATTTTGGTGCTGTTCATTTTTTCATCGATATTCAATAACCAACTAGATCAGTGGTTCCCAACCTTTTCTTGTTTCATGGACCACTTTTAAATAATTCTTGACAGTAGAGAAAATAAATAGTTTTTTCACCGAAACGAAGTTAATAGGAACCCAAAGCATCCTTGCAGTTTCTGTCATGTTGGAATTCAATTATCTGTTATCTGTTCCCTGTTGAAAGGGTTAGGTTAGTTTAGCCATCAAACTTCTGTGTGAGAGAAAAGCTCTCATACACCTTCTCTAAAATGGAAATTTCTCCAAGAGCTGCTTTTAGTAATATTTAAAACATAAGATTATCTTTCCAGTTCTGCTAAAACAATAATTTTCTTAGATTGTTTTCAAATTGTCGGTCGATTTATAGGACCGCAAGGGCCAAATAACAAATTGTTGATCCTTCCGAAAAGTTGTTTCCGGACATGGATTTTCCCCCCATAACTGAAACTTAGGTCGATGATGCACAAATACTAGAAAGTCCATAAAAAGCAGAAGTTATGGTAGTTAGAGATGAATAAAGCAACTCTAGGTGGCTCCGAATTACTATATTTAATGGGTCTTATGCTCAGTTGCAGGAACGTCCATTAAATTTAAAGGTCCATTAAACCCTTAAATCCCCATTAGTTCCTTGTATAATGGAGGATTAAGAGTTTAATGGACCTTTAAATTTTAATGGACGTTCCTGCAACTGACACTAAGTGTCATTAAGGATATAAGCTGTTTTATCGGTTTGAATTTTTTTTGAGTGGCCATCATATTGAACTGTTCTACACAATCGCCTCACTATTTGTGTCTTAGAAATGAAAATTGGCAGACCCATCAAATATATTATACTTGAAACCACGCTAAGGTGCTTTATTCATTGTTGTTTTTTTCTATTCCCCAATGAAACAACCCGTATTATTCAACTACCATGAAAAATCTAGCTGACAATGAGTAAGGAGAGAATATTTTTCTATTTGATTTTCATCACCTTTTTTCAATGCCAACTATTTTTTCTTTTCAGAATAAGATTGATATGCAGGTCCAAAAAGTATAAAATCATCAGAATTACCTATTGGACAAAACCTTTCAGTCTCAAGTAGGAGACAGCAACAACGGATTTTACATGAATAATTAATTTGTACATTCAAAAATTGAGAATTACGAGTCAATCGTTGCCATAAAAGAGTCTTTGGTTGAAAATCTCGAAATATATCTATAATCTTTTAATTTGAAATGCTTTACAGCGACATGAACATTAACTTTTTGACTTTTTAACACAGCTGCATTTACCATCTGATTCAGGAACTGAAAGATACAATGACAAATTCACCTTAGTGATGTGCATTTGGTTATTACATGTTCAAGAGATTGTTAGATGATAATTAATATCATACAAGAGTATTTTATTCAAATGAAAAAATATACAGTTTTAATCCTTGCGTGGCATCTTAATCCGAGACCTAGCTCAAAATTGTACCACTACTTGTAATATTTTTTCATTCATCAACAAAATTGGAGAATTTCTCACCAATGTACCTTAAACGATAATATCGTTTCTGATTCTGCTTCTTATGTTTTCCTCCTTTGATCTGTGTTCTGAATTCGGTTCAATCCTGTCTGGTTTCCAAGTCATACCTTGATGATTTCTGGTCAGTAAATACTGGATTTGAGACGTCTCGGCTTGATGTCAGTAGAATAAAAGAATACCATCTTCATCTGAAAAAATATCCGTTATGGAAAAAAGGACTGGGTACCAAATAGTCATATCATAATTTGTCATTTGTCCATTGTGAGATATCACCATAAAACCAATATAAAAACATCAGGCCAAGTCATAGCTAGCTATAAAGTAAAAGCGCATTCAAACATAAACATAGAGGTTTTTCGGCCATTCAACAGAATGCTATTCTGTGTTTTTTTTTTAATAATGATATAGGGTGTATCATGTGATAGTGACCGACACCAACTTTCTTATTTTAAATACAATATACAGGTTTGTATTTAAAGTAAGAAGTTGGTATTTGCCACTGTCACATGACACACACTTATATCGTTTTTTTTAATTCGCATCTTAAAATACAAATCGACGAGTGCAAGTGTTTTTTCAACACGCTTTCATTATTCGTTATCGAATTCATTCCATTTGGCTGTTTCAACACCGTATATTGAAATTTAATTGATTTTCAGTTTCGGATTAACGTTTTTATTTACGTTCAAAATTTTCAAATTATTGAAAACAGTGCCCAAATTTTTCACTCATCATACAGATAGACTGATTTTCGTGGGAAATTTCTAGACAAACAATAAAGCGATTTTTGAGGATTAATATTTGTCTTTGTTCTCTTATCGCGAAGTGTGAAGGGCAACCCTTGTCCAAAGGAGTTGCCGAGAAAATCGGGACGAAAAGATGTAAAGATGAACAAGAATATAGGCAGATTTACTTATTCATTATGATATATCTGGAATTTTAATCATTCAATGCAATCAAATTAAGATTATTCAAACACAGCAATCAAATAAATTTGAGGAAAGGGAAATAGTAATAGCGAAATCGGTGAGTGTTCAAAACTTGGAATTTATAGAAAAAGAAGTTTGGATGTAGAGACTGAGGTACTCACTCTTCGATATTTTAAACTTATAGTCACTAGTGAGCGTTAAAAGTTAATAACATCGTTCGTCTCTGTCGTTATTTTCACCGATTTAGTAGATACCTTTAACGATGATATCGTTTCTGATTCTGCCTCTTATGTTTTCTTCCTTTGATCTGTGTTCTGAGTTCTGTTTATTCCTGTGTCTGGCTTCCAAGTCCTTTCTGAAAAAAATCCGTTTATGAAAAAAAAAATTGGGAACCATATTGTCATATCATATAGTATTTGGCCATTGTAGCTCTCCAAAAAAATATCACCACCAAACCATTAAAAAAACCATGAAGTTATTTTGTCAAGTCATTCCAAATCTATAAAAGCTTATTCGAACATAACCATAGATGTTTTTTGGCCATTCAACACAATGTCATTAGATACAAAAAATAAAAACAATAAAATAACAGTAAAGATCTGTCAGGCCTTCATAAGGATGCCAGAGTTTTTTGACAAAACTGATAAAAAAAGACTTCTCTACTATAGGTACTCAGGTATAAGAAGGATCGTTTTTGATAATAGCTTTTCGTCAGAATAGGGTATATTAAATAACGTAAAAAAAAATCAATATGCTTTCAGATGTATACATTATGCTTCTCATTTATCAGCTATTCAGTCACTCACCGAAAAAATAATCTTCCGATTTGGAACTGAGTATAAAATTTTTTGTTGAATTTCGGCCATGCATGGAATGTACAGAGAGGGAACCTTGAATGTACGGACTGAAGTACTACACCCCTTCGATATTCCAATCTCATAATCACTAATGAGAGGTAAAAAATTGATAAAATCGTTAACAGTGACCGCTATCACCGCTCGATACTGTACGACTAACTTATTCGCACGTAACACGGACATCTGTGCCGATGATTAGTCACAGTTGTACCTCACGTTGCATTGTTTATCTATATTTTCTTTGCAAAACATGGACCACTTGATCTTTTTCAGAAAGAAAAAATTTTTTTAATCTAACTCTAAAATATGACAATAAATTAATTACGATTCAAGAAAATGTTCATCGTGTACAGAACTTGTCACGACCATGGTTTCGGGATATAATGAAGATTATCATTATAGTAGGGAAGCCAAGCGGAGATTTACTAAAGCGTGGCAGATTAATATACAGGGGGATACCTTGTACCTCGTTGAGTACTTCCGCCAAATATGAGCCCTATACAGGGTGTCTGGTGAGGAATGGGACAACGTTTAGGTGGTGATGAGGGATGCCTCAAGGAGAGAGAAAATGTCATTTGAAATCATCTGAGGTACATGGTTCCTGATATACAGGGGTTTCAGAAAAAATTAGGAAGTTTCAAATGACCATAATTCAAGAAATATGAGAGCTAATCCGATGATTTTTCGTATGAACAATGATAGAGTGAGTACGAATCTGTTTGAATGAAAAATTCGAAATAAAATCAGATCCGGACTCAGAAATTTCAGTTTTTCTGAAATTAGGTGAAAACAACACCCTGTATGCGGTTTTCAATTTTTTTGACTTCAGATTCTGAGAGAGCAGGAAAAATACTTTCGAACTCAACTGTCATCCCGAATGGCACAAATTTTCCTTTCTTTCTATGACCCTTCGAATGTCAATCTTCCGATTTTCGCTCCTTACATATTATTTTCTCGACATTTCAGAAACATGAGATCTCAGATAGCTACTCATAAATAAAAAAAAAGAATAATAAACGAATCAAAATTTTTATAAAAATTATCAAAAATGCGAAAGACAGTTATTATAACATTTGGAAAATTAATGATTAATTCTTCAAATATTGTTCAAAATGAAAATCGTCAACTTCTTTTCTCGTAGTCGATTTTTCAGATGAGTTTGGATAATTTTTTTCTGTAATAACCAAAGTTTCATTCGTCATGTACATATTTCTATAATTAGTCTTAAATCTAGTTGCCAGTTATGTCAATTCTATGGTGTGGTATCATTTATGATGAGAAAAGATAGAGCATTTAGTTATTTGTCAAACTAGTGATTTCATTGTTGATACAATCTCACTTTAATTTGTTGAAAATCATGCCGCACACATTTTTTAATGAAGAGTATGTTGACATGCTTTTGGTGTATGGTAAATGTGATATGAACGGAAGAGCAGCTGAAAGGGAGTATCGTAGACGTTTTCCCCATCGTCCGGTTCCAAATCACGAAATTTTTGCCCGCCTTGTTGCGCATACGAAACAACATAGTACTTTTCCCAGAAAACAGTTTCTGAAAGACCACATACAATAGAAGAGAATATCCGTGAAAATATTTCAGAAACTGTTCAAAACAGTCCGGGAGTAAGTATTAGACGATTGGCTTCAATTCATGAAGTATCGAAATGGTACGTTTGGAATACTCTGAAAAGTGAAAAATATCACCCATATCACCCTCAAGTGGTCCAGCAGTTGAAACCTGGCGATGAGATCGCACGGCTTCAATTTTCCAGGTGGATAAGAAGTCAGAAGAAATGTCCAAAGAATATTATTCACAGATGAAGCTCAATTTACTCGCGATGGAATAAACAATGCTCGAAATAATCACCTTTGGCATCAACAGAATCCTTTCGCTGTCGTACAAAGACAATCACAGAGCATTTCAGTGTTAATGTGTGGTGCGCAGTTTACGATAATAATTAAATAAGTCCTCATTTTTTCGAAGAAAGACTCACCGGAGAAATTTATAGAGATTTCCTCATGAATATTCTTCCTAATTTATTAGGGAATATTAATCAAAGAGGACTTATCTTCCAGATGATGGAGCACCCCCACATTTCTCAATTTCAGTGAGAAATCATTTGAACGAGGTCTATCCAAATAGATGGATAGGTCGTGGTGGTCCAAGAGCATGGCCACCTTGGTCCACTGACGGACCTGACATGACACCGTTAGATTATTTCCTTTGGGGACACCTTAAAACTATGGTGTACGGGCGAGAAATAAATACAAGGGAACAATTAATTCAGCGAATAATAGACGCATGTGACGAAATACGAAACAACCCGAATGTGATAAGCAAAGCAGTTTTGAACTTAATGAAAAGAGCAGATAATGTGTAGAAGTTGGTGGTTTTCATTTTGAACAATTTGAAGAATTAATCATTAATTTCTGAATGTTAACTGTTTTTCGCCATTTCGATAATTTTTATAAAAATTTTGATTCATTTATGATCTTTTTTCTACTTATGAGTAACTATCTGAGATCTCATGTTTCTGAAATGTCGAGAAAATAATATGTAAGGAGCGAAAATCGGAAGATTGACATTCGAAAGGAGGAAAATTTGTGCCATTCGGAATGACACATCTCAGAATCTGAAGTCAAAAAAATTGAAAACCGCATACAGGGTGTTGTTTTTACCTAATTTCAGAAAAACTAAAATTTCTGAGTCCGGATCTGATTTTATTTCGAATTTTTCATTCAAACAGATTCGTACTCACTCTATCATTGTTCATACGAAAAATCATCGGATTAGCTCTCATATTTTCTGAATTATGGTCATTTGAAATTTCTTAATTTTTTCTAAAACCCCCTCTATATCAGGAACCATGTACCTCAGATGATTTCAAATGGCATTTTCTCACTTCTTGAGACATCTTTCATCACCACCTAAACGTTGTCCCATTCCTCACCAGACACCCTGTATATTTGGCCGTCCGTCAAGGATAGAGGATCAGATTAGTAAAAAAAATCGATTAGCTGAAATTATCGAGCGCGTCAGATTAAGGTACCTAGGGTTAGTTAGTTACATGCTAAAACGTGTATATTCCACTAATCTGACAATTTTAGAGTGACCGCAAAAAAATGGGTGGGCAAGAAAGTTGTGAAACAAATTTGAGAAAAGCCCTGAGCAGGAGAGCTTTTGAGCGTTCGTTTATCGTTGGAGCACTGAAACTACTACCTCTAATTTTTATATGGGATTTGAGATTGATATTAAAGATATAAATGCAGAATATCAGCACAATCGGAATTATATTATGGAAATTATTCAGAAAATAAAATATGTAGAAAATAAATGATTAAAGACAATTAATTCTACATATGAAGAATAGTAAAACCACAGGCGGCGTGCGGAAGAGTCACATATAAAAAGTTTCTAAAATTAACGTGCAAAACAATCAATAGATGTAGAAAATTAAAATTACAAACTGAAGTACTCCGTTTCAATTATTGAATATATTGGTGTGCACAACCATTATTCAAACTTAAATTATATGGTTCTGATTTGCATGAAAATTCAGTATATCAGTCTTCATTCGCAAAATTAATTTCACTCTAATCGGATATTTTGTTATGGAAATATAAAGATTCTTCTTTTCAATATTTCAGTTGTATTTTCTTTGGTTCTCTTAACAAGATGGCCACAAAATTCTGAATGAAAATTTAGTTTTATCAGTCTTCATTCACAGAAGAAATTTCACTCAAATCGGATATCCTGTTGTGTTTTTTTTCAATATTTCCATTGAATTTTTTATGGTTCTGTTGATACTATATGGCCACGAAAATTTACATGAATATTCGGTATATCAATCTTCATTCACAAAATAAATTTCACTCGAATCGAATATCTTCTTATGGAAATATAAAGTTTCTTCTTTTCAATATTCGCATTGAATTTTCTATAGTTCTGTGTAGTACACTATGACCACAAAATCTTGCATTGGGCTGTCTATGAGCATTTTGCATGTGGCCGAGAAATCTTTTCCAAAAAGTTTTCATTTTTTTTGAGATATTAAGGAACAAAAATTTTGAATGGCCATATTCGATGGAACACCCTGAAATTCTCAAGACTTTAGAGGTCAACTCCTTCGAAAGTTTGAATTGAATTTTTCACGGATTCGTCATCAGAGTCGAACCCTATCGTTTGAGACCATTTTTTTCGGCTCAAATTCGAGAATCATAGACATATGGTCAAAACGACATAGCACTCGTTTAAGTAGAAAGAGCGATCAAAATTTAAGAAAAGCCCTGAGCAGGAGCTTTTGAGGCTCGTTTTTTGGCGAAGCAATAAGACTATTACCTCAAAATTTTATATGGGACTTGAGATGATATTCTGGAAATTATTCAAGAAATTGAATCTGTAAAATATAAATAATTGAAAAATTCAATTCTGTGTTTCTGGTGATAGGATCCTCTTGAAATCTTGAATGAACTTTCAGTGTGTCAGTCTCGATTCACAAAATAAATTTCAGTCGAATCGATTATCTTGTTATGGAAACATGTATAGAGATTTTTCTTTTCAGTATTTCAATTGAATTTTCTATGGTTCTGTTAACACTATGGCTACACAATTTTGCATGAAAATTGAGTATATCAGTCTTCATAAAAAATCAGTCAAATCAGATAACCTGTTTTGAAAATAAAGATTTTTTTTCAATATTCCAATTCAATTTTCTATGGTTCTGTCAACAATATGGCAACAAAATTTGTATGTCCATCCAGTGTATCAATTTTCACTCATAAATGAATTTCAATCGAATTGGTTATCTTCTCATGATCTCAGGACCACTCAACCTTTTTAGAAGAGAAAAATGGTTTAACGAACGAAAACTGTACATTATCACAATAAACAAATTACGATTCAAGAAAAAATCATCGTGTACCTACGCTATTTGATTCATCTTCTGTCGGGTCAAAAAAAGGAATAAGATGATATCGAAATGAATTAGCTATGCTGATTCATTATCACATTACTGCAACTTCTTTAATACATACCTATATGTTCAGTGATTGTGAAGTAGATATTGGGAATTTATATCCACAATTCACAACCTGACTTAAGTGATTCAATTTATCTTATAATCATTTTCAGCTCATTGTGATATTAAAACTCAATTAAATGAAATCCACCGTTAATAAGTATATTGTTACATCAGAAATCATTCGCTTCAAGATGTAGAAGTTATAGCTACGATTACAAAATAATGAAAATTGAGTTTTTCTGTGTAGGCTTCGTTTATCTGTCCTTACGATACCCCAGACACAGCATGACACAGCTGACTGGCGAAATGATTTCTTCAATTTATAGTGTCACACATATTCATGAAAATTCTCTTAGGTGAAACATCAGTTTTTTTTATACGTGTTTGTTTCTTTTTGGCCAATACGTCTGTGTTTTTAAATTTTTGGCTGGAAGTTATATCAAACGACTCGGTTGGAATTGAATAAAGCAATCGCCTTCTGAAATGGTTAATATTAAATTAAGAATTAATTTTCAAAGCAAGATTTGTCCCAACATATCGATTGAAATATTTGTGGGAGGATTCTGCATTTCTTAGAAACTTTATAGGTTTTCACTCCCTATAAAGTTTCTAAGAAATTGTCCCAACATGTCCGATAATGAGACTTGTTCCATTTGAAACAAGATTTTGCGTTCGAGATCAATGTGGCAACACCGTGGGGTAAAAAAATATTTCACGCGAAAAGTTTCTTTGCCCCCAAGACACCACCTAAAATTTCAGAACGAAATATTCATACTCCGAAAACTCCTAATAGGCCAAGGTAAAAGGTCGCCCATGCAGCTATTCGTGAATTCAAATAATTATTTGAGATAAGCAACATTGTTAATTTTCCACCAGATTTCAATTACAGAACTGGAACAGCTGGTAAAGTTCATAGTTGGCGAAGTTCTTCGAAGATAGAAATTTCTCGCCTGGGGAATTTTCCCTGCTTCCTCGTCGACGTCTTTGAATGATTTTCTATTCGTCGGTTTTGTCGGAAAAGACACACAATTTCGTCGGAAAATGGATTATAAATATGACGGAGTGGGTATGCGTGGTATAAGAAAGAAATTTATTTGGAGAGAGGCTAATGTTGTTCTGCTTGCAGCGAATAATCCTTCAGGTGTAGGATATGCTGAAGATATATTGAGATATTATTTCGCAATCTTCCATCTGACACATGTTTACATTTTGAAGTTTAACCATTAAGGGTATTTTCGAATGTTGATATTTTATTATGAGTTTCGGACTTCCCCTACGTCAAAATTGAGAATGCTATTTTCGCGTAAACAGTTTCTTGCTCAGAGTAAGAAATAAACATAGAGGTACCCCTACGCCTGAAAAGTACAGATTTGTAATCAACCAAGCATTAGAGTGAGATGAAAAGCATTTCACTGCAGCACTGGAGTGAAGCAAACAATGAGTTAGATTCTCATTTATAAAATTCCTGAATATAAGACATTTTCGTAATTTGACACACGAAGTTGCCAAACTGACAGAATGGTTTGTAACAGACGCAAGCAGTTAGTATCAAAGAAGGGCCACCTTACACGGTCAATATTATTGATTCAATATATGGTAAAAACGGCAGCCCTCACACGATTCAATAATATTGTCCAATAAAGTGTCAGTTTCAATTGTGAAGTGGGGGAGGATGGATCTATCGTTTTTAATAGGATCTGCTTTGGTTCTGAATAAGAGGAAAAAAAGGAGGCAGTGAAAAGTGTGCTTGAAAAAATGGTTAAAAAAACGATCGAATCATGGACATGGGGAATTGCTTCGAGAACTCAACGGTGAGCCAGATGACTACAAAAATTTTTTAAGAATGGATGAACAACTTTTTCAACAACTTGTTACACTCGTTTCACCATTTATAATTGTTATAGTATTAAGATTGTTATTTTTTGTAACACATGTCAACATAATGTTCACATGTAGCAGGAACATTCAGTTTCAAATTAAACGCTGAGATGAATAGTCATCATTTATTTCCCTCTGCAATTTATACAAAATTAATTATTAAATATTACTTTGTTCTACAAGTTAAAGTAGTAACAGTGGCGACGAGAAAATGAGTGAAGAAAGAGTTTTTGTCGGTCATTTACGTGAATTCGACGTAAAAATTAATGACTGGAGTATCTTCAAACCACGTTTATTGAATTATTTCACGGCGAATAATATAGAAGATCCCGTGAGAAAACGTGCCATATTATTGAATTTACTATCGGAAGATTCTTACCGATTAATTTTCAATTTGTGCCTACCAACCGCACCGGAAAGAAAAACTTTCGAAGAACTAATAAAATTATTTTCCGATCATTTCGGAACGCAAACTTTTGTTTTTGCCGAAAGAGAAAAATTCTACAGTGCTAAGAAGTTATCAAGTGAAACAGCAAACGACTGGGCAGCTAGACTTCGAAATTTAGCATTACATTGTGAGTTCGACGAAGAGTTGAATGTTGCATTAAGAGAGATCGGTTCATCGTGGGATATAATAAGGACCTGTGATGGACAGACTTTTTGAAGAAAGAAAGCAAATTTCTTTAGCCGAAGCAATTCGAATAGCGTCATCCAAAGAAGCAGCGCGTGGAAAGAAGTGACGCCATTTTCCTTGAAAGAAGAGCCATTGTTCCATTTCAGGAAAGACAACAAGTGCGCAGCCTCAGCGAGGACGTCACCTTTTACGTCACAGGGAAGGATGTCAGCGCAAACAAAATGTCAAGTTTGTGGCAGAAGCAATCATCTGTCATCAAATTGTCAATACCGTGAGTGTTTTTGCTATTTTTTTGTGATACTAAGGTCATTTAGCTCCTGTTTGTCCGAAAAGACAACAATCAGAGACAAAAAGAATTGTTCATAATCAAAATAAAACAAATCGCAATTTTAAAATTGGCAAACAAAATTCTTTCCAAAATTACTTAGATGATAAACAAAATTCATTATTTATGATCAAAAGTATAGAAAATAAACCACTCTATGTTGATATTCCTATTAATAATAATAATTATGCATTTCAAATCGACACAGGATCTAGTATATCTTGTATAAATAAATACTTCTATGAAAAAATTTTCCCATCTGAAACTTTAAAAAAACTGATAAGGAATTTTTTGTATACCCTGTGGGAAAAGATTCACCTATAGGTAGTTTTGTCACAAATATTGTTTATAATGACATGGAGAAAAATATTACAATTTTTGTAATAGATAGGGAGGACCACCTATATTGGGTAGGATTTTCTCTCGAAATTTTCAATTGGATTATCAGATGCATTTCATTAAATAGTTTGGATGATAATTTTTTGGTGAATGATTTTGAAAGAGAAATATTCAGATGTTTTTTCCCCAGGCTTAGGGACTTTTACTAAAGTGTAGCAAAATTAAAGTTAAAGAACGATACTGTTGTGCCAAATTTTTTCAGGGCCAGACCATTACCATTCGCTATGAAATCTAAAGTGGAGGACGAACTGAACCGACTTTTAGAGATGGGAGTGATGTTTCTCCAGTGGAGTACTCAGAATGGGGACCCCAGTAGTACCTGTTCTTAAACCTGATGGTAGCATAAGGATCTGTGGTGATTTTAAGGTGACAGTAAATCCGCACTTAGAAGTAGATAAGTATCCTTTACCACGCACTGATGATTTATTTGCTAGCTTAGCAGGTGGTGAGGAATATACTAAATTAGATTTGTCAAATGCTTTCAACCAAGTTTTGTTTAGATGAAAATTCTAAAAAATTTTGTACTATTTCACTCATATAGGGTTATTTGTATATAATCGATTACCATTTGGAACAGCCTCTTGTCCTAGTAAATTTCAGAAAATTATGACATCCTTACTTAGCGGAATAGAGGGAGTAGTTTTTTTCATTGATGATGTTTTAATTACTGCAAGAAAATAGAAAAGAACATCTCGAAAAATTGAAACGAGTATTAGACATTTTAAAAGATGCAGGACTTAAAGTTTCCTTAGACAAATGCTGTTTTTTTGCAGAAATCGGTGAAATATTTGGGTCACATAATGACAGAGAAGGGATACATCCTGATTCTGTTAAAATCGAGGCAATCAAAAATGCGCCCATTCTCGTAATATTACTCAATTAAAGTCTATAATTTCACTAATTAGTTATTATGGAAAATTTATCAAAATCAAGCTACTATATTGCATCCACTTTATAATCTGCTAAAAAAAGATAAAGTGGTATTGGTCGAAAGAATGTCAAAACGCTTTTAATAAAATAAAAAATGAACTGACGTCTGATAAGTTACTGGTACATTTTCAAGATGACAATCGATAAAACTTACTGTAGATGCCTCAAATTATGGTATTGCGGCTATCATAAGTCATGTTTTCGAAAATAAAACTGAACGACCTATTGCATACGCCTCTAGAACATTGAATAAAAGTGAAATTAACTATTCACAAATAGAAAAGGAAGGTCTTGTGCTATTATTTTTGGTCTCGATAAATTCAATCAATATCTTTATAACCGACCGTTTATCCTTGTTACCGATCACAAGCCATTATTAGCAATTTTTAATCCGTCAAAAGCAATTCTCCGCAATTTTCGGCAAATCGACTCAGAAGATGGGCAGTGATTTTGTCAAATTACACCTACAAAATAGAGTATGTAAGATCCGAAAATAATGTCGCAGATTGTTGTGAGTAGATTACCTCTTCCTGATAATTTTGAATATACAGACGAAATTTCTCATATTGATATAATTATTGTAATTATTCGAAAAAGTGAAATGCAAATAATTTCGAAGATGTGAAGAGAGCTACAGAAAATGATAAAAATCTCAGAAAAATATTATTATTTGTGAAAAAAGGTCGTTGGCCTTCGTCTTGTAACGATATCGAAGGTTACCAAGCTTTTCTGAAGAAACGCTTTGAACTAAGTGTTGAGTCTGAATGCATTTTATGGATAATCGCTTAGTGATCCCTAGTATTTTACATAAATCAATATTAATAGGTTGCATGAGACACATTTGGGAATAGCGAAGATGAAGAGTATCGCTAGGTCTTATTTTTGGTGGCCAAACATAGATCTGGATATTATAAATTTTCTAAATAATTGTGAAGCTTGTAAAATTAACAGTTATAGGCCGAAAACATAAATTAGATACTTGGAAATGGTCGGATAAAGCTTGGGAACGCATTCATATCGATTTTTGCGGACCGTTTTGGGAAAATTTTTTTTGGTATTGTTGATGCTCATTCAAAATGGATCGAAGTTTTTATAATGTCCAAAATAACAGCATCAGAAACTATAGAACTTTACGCTATACTTTCGCTCGTTTTGGATTACCAAAAACATTAGTGTGTGACAATGGTCCACAATTCGATTGTCATGATTTAAACAATTTTTATACAAAAATCGTATAAATTTAATATTTACACCTCCATACCATCCGCAATCTAACGGAGAAGCAGAGTCATCAGTTAAAATTATAAAGAAAGCTTTAATTGAAAATTTGCATGAAAATGTTGGTAAAGATTTGGATTTAGTTCTTTGTATTTCTTATTTGACTATAGAAATTCTGCACACAGTACTACTGGCGTCAACCCTTCTGAACTACTTTTAGGCATAAGGTCAATGACCGGTTCAGTTTGTTAATTCCTCCTATTCCTAATAATTTGAAAGAACATGTCCTCAAATTCTCAGTACAAACAAAAAATGTATTTTTCTGGGAAAAATTTTACAAATTTACTGAGGAGGATGAAGTAATGGTATTGAATTATAAAACAATAAGAGATACTGGATAGAAGGTATTGTTAAGGAAAATTGGTAAAAATATGTATATAGTTTTCATACCTAAGTTAAATTTGTATTGGAGGAGACATGTAAAACAAATAAAACATTTAACTGGAAAAAGTCCATGCCAGAAAATTTAGATAATATTGTAAATAGTAAAAATTCAGTTTTGAATGGAAATGTAATAATGAAAATCAGAAGTTGAGAGAAATGTAAATAGAAATTGGCTAGGACAAACTGAAAATTTAGAATTAAGTGAGCATGTAAATAATTATTCAGAGAATTGTGTAGATTTAGACTTAAGAAGTAATAATGTAAATAGTAATTTAGGAAATTGTGTTCAGCAAGTGTGAATAAAACTCCTGAACAGAGACCCAAACGGAATGTTAAACCCATTGAACGTTTTGGCTATTACTATTTTTGATTTTATATTAAAAATTTTTCTAGGGGGAGAAATGTTATAGTATTAAGATTGTTATTTTTTGTAACACATGTCACATAATGTTCACATGTACAGGAACATTCAGTTTCAAATTAAACGCTGAGATGAATAGTCATCATTTATTTCCCTCTGCAATTATACAAAATTAATTATTAAATATTACTTTGTTCTACAAGTTAAAGTAGTAACAATAATAAAACAAGATACGATTATGAGGAAGGCTATTTCATCGGCGGATCGACTTGCAGTCACATTAAGATTTCTATAGCAACTGGAAACAACTTTGAAGATTTGAAATTTTCGTCTCGAATTGCTGCAACAACCATAAGCGAGATAGTTGAAGAGACCTGTCATGCACTGTGTTTGAAAACACAATTTAAGCAAACACCCTCTACGGGTCTCCAGAATTACTGAAATTTTATTGCACAACATTCTGTTTACCCCCTCACACGTGTCAATAATATTGACGGCTCCTCAATATATTGGCGGAACTGCAATAAATATCAAATCGATTTGATTCTTCTCATATTATTGCCATCAATATTATTGTTTCAATGCACTCCTTAACGTTCAATATATTGATCAATAACGATATTGCTTCAATAATATGGACCGTGTAAGGTGCACTTTGGGAGCGGTAGACCAATTATTCCAATACGGAATAAAGATTCGGCACGAGTTCGCAACGCCAGAATATTGTTCGCGTAAATAAACAGATTGTACTTGGCTGCATAACAAATAAAGGCATCTCTAGCTTTGCTCTTTACTCTGAGGTTTCTTGCTTATTCACAACAAAAGTAGTATTCGTGAAATCAGTAAACGAAATAATTAAGAATTAGACAAATAATATGAAGTTAGGGGCTTTTGCGCTATTGTTGATTTTGGAAGAACGATTAATAAATTTTGGATATCCTGAAGCTATTGGTTTCATTATTTTCATTCATGAATGCAAATTTTCTATTCGAATCTTAAACCTACACTGAAATTGTAAATTCATTAATGAATATAAACCAACATATCTGAGAATAGTCAATTGTGATTTATCGTTTCCCCAATTTGAACAAGAGCACAAAAGCTTTTGACCGGTTGACAAATATTGTCAAGACAGATGAAAAAAAATCAAATTCAATAATTCCGAGGCCAGAGATTACTGTATGTGGCCTATAGATATTTTAACGCTATTTGCGATAACATTTTCAGTTTTCGATTGCCGTTTATTCAAACTGGAGAATTGTTCATTAATCAATAAAACGGCATCATCTAGGTGTTCGAATGTGGTAATCGTTCTTTTCATATGAAATGTTAAAACTGGTTGCTGACTACTCGTAACTCGTATACTCGTACACAACAAAATATTTAAATATGCCAACTACAACCTATTGTTATATCAAGATAATCAGTCTGGCGGGAATTATTATTTTTTTAAACCCTCCTGGTGATACGATCTAACTATTTTTCATTCAAAACTCAAGTTTTTACTAACACTTATGGGTGAGGAACTCAGGCTATGTACCTAGATCGAAGTTTTTATATTGAGAAATTCCTGTGCACACACAACCACCACCAAAACTGTATACAACATCCATGTCTTACCCGGGATTCGAACCCGTGCGAGAAGTCAGCTCCCAACCAACTGGACCTCGACGAATTATTTGAATGTGGAATTCAAGAAGAATACCGTTTGCTATTGTGCTATACAGATTAATAGCGCTGAGGACTCTTGTTGATAAAAAATTCCTTTCCCCAACTCACTGCATAAGATATTTACTCCTATCTTCAAGTCGGAAAGGCTTCTTACCTCAGAGCATAAATAAACATAGAGATGCCCGTACGCGTGAATAGTACTGCATAGTAATTAACCAAGCATTAGAGTGAGATGAAAAGCATTTCACTGCCACACTGGGTGAATTAAACAATTGGTTAGATTTTCATTTCTCCAATTCCTGAATATAATACATTTTTCGTATTTCACCCTAGCTATAATTAACGGATAGCCCTAAGTAACAATAAACTGCCACCAAATCATTGAAATAATTCAGTTTATGAACGTCAAATTGAAATGAGAATGTAGACACATCGCATCAAGAAATTAAACACTAACAGACAATGTTGCCAACTGATAGAATTATCTGTAACAGACGCAAGCCGTATTAGGGAGCGGTAAACGAATTATCCCAATACGGCATAAACATAAGGGACGATTTAGCTACGCGCCGGAAGTTTGTTCGCGCGTATGAACAGATTCTACTTGGCTGCAAACAAATGCGTGAAGGCAACTCTAGGTTTACTTTTCACTTTGAGCTTTGTGCCATCATCCATCATCATAGCAAGAAATCATGTGGTACATACTATTGTCGTAAACATAAACAAATGAAACACATTGCCGAAATTCGAATGTATTTTCTGCCAGTGCTATTTCCAACACCAACCTGAATTCATCAAATCAAATCGTCGAATGTGCTCTAACTAACTCAATGTTTAATTGGAAGGATTAGAATTGATTTTGATGTGATACTCCAGGAAAAGTGACATACATTCAGTATGCATCTAGATCTATTATTTCGTTGGAATCACTGATACGAATAGTGTAAGTATCAACAATCCAGGCTTGCAATTAAAACACTGTATTTATCCTATATTCACAGTAAAATCACTTTTGCCTCTGTTCTCTGGATCACAATATGAGTACAGAACACATTCTTGAAGTATTTAAATTAAAGTTCAAGTAAGAATAATCACTTTATGTATCTGTATATTTTCGATCATTCTATCCAAATCTCATAAACATTTGTTTATTAACACAGATTCGTAGAATGTAACATTTCAACTTCTTCATATGAACGATGCAGCGACCATTCAAAATGAAAGCTGTAGATCACGTGACGGAAGCCCAGCTCTGCGGCTTCATTTCCCTTTTGAGTTTTCATCAGCGAACGGGCTGAACCGAAACTGCACGTCCTATAGCCATGAATGACTCCGGCGATAGTTGATGGATAATAGCTGTTATCTAGTTCACCCTTTTTTAAGATTTTTATTATTTAATCTTCTCTCAACTTGTGGTATGTGCTAACATTTTTTTAAAAAAGTTAGTAGGGCTGTTCAAATTTATATACAGGGTGCGGCAGAAAGGACGGACGGTTTTTAAAAAGTCATAAAACAGTTGATTTTTACTCAAAAACAAATTTATTAATGCAATAAGGTTCACAAGGAAATAGAATTTGAGACAGTCAAGTGTAGAAAAAACCTCAGGCATGTGGTGGCCGAAATCGTTGATGCAGAGCTGTTACCGTGAACTCAGTGCGCTACATCGAAATGATAACTAACTTCTTTGTGCCTGAATTAAGACGGCGCGGCGTGGTGTTCCAACCCGACGTGTATGGTTCCGGCAGGATGGGGTGACCTCCCAAACAGCCAGAGCAACAATGGACGTTATTCGCCCTCTCTTCCCTGGTCGCCCCATTTCCAGATTTGGCGATGTTCATTGGCCTCCTCGGTCCCCAGATTCATCCATATGCGATTTTTTTTTGTAGACACCTCAAGGTTAGAGTATACGGACACAAGCACCGAACTCTGGACGAATTGAATGAAGCATTTCTCGTGGAAGTCGCCAAAGTTGAAGGAGCAATGTTAGAGAGAGTCTATGCGAACTTCCAAGAACGCCTCTAGCACTGCATCAACGATTTCGGCCTCCCACATGCCTGAGGTTATTTTCCACACTTGACTGTCTCAAATGCTATTCCTTGAACCTTATTGCATCTATAAATTGGTTTTTTAAGTAGAAATAAACTCTTTTATGACTTTTTGAAAACCGTCCGTCCTCTCTGCCGCACCCTGTATTTCAGCTAGAAAAATATATTAAATTTGTCATCCATGATATTAATTGAAGCTTGGTAATGGAAACAGAAACGAGAAGCGAAAATTATATTGTGAGTAGTAAACTTGAGGTAACGGAAGATCTCGTAGATTTATTTTGAATGAAAAATAGAGTCAAATATCTCACGATGACAAAATTTCCATAACTGAATGATATAGACACCCCGGTCAGCTATGCCAAATTTAATTGTTAGTTCTAGTCATAATCGTTCGTTCTGCGGATAATGGTACAATACATGCGAAAAAGTATTCGAAATAATTATTTATCATTTTTGTCATATTTTCTTATTTTTCCTTGCATTAGAATATGCATCTGTTTGGCCGAGTAGACAAGCAGAGACCCGGTATAATTATATTCTGGCGTACCCTCCGGACCGCCACTGAGTTTCTGCCCTGGAAAACGTCTACACAAAAGAGGGGAAATATTGAAATTCTCTTTACTTATTTTCAGGTTAAAACTCTCATACTGGTACTCAAAAGTTTGTTTCGAGATACCTGGCCATAATCTCGGGGATAAAACACTTTTTAATATTCCTTATTGCGGAAACAACGTGAGACAGAATTCTTCGTTGTAACGCTCCAGGTCGTTTTAAACTTTCTCAACTTGAAAGAAACTGTTTTTCGACAATCTTGGTCAATTCAAAAAATATGTCACATACCGCTTCATCTTCCTTCCGCTGAATGCGCTTTCATTGTTAATATGATTTCTACTTATTCATTGATACTTTTCTAATATGTGGTATCTCTCTGTTGGTACGATGTACTATTGGCAATTACATACATGTACAATTATTAATGAATGTACAGGGTCTCTATAAATGATCGTATAGCGCAGTTGGCTTTGGATTTTTATTTATTTTATTACTTTTTAAGCAGGTTAGGATGTCGAATTATGTGGCTGGAATTATCAATGTCAAAGATAGATAGAAAAAATATAGGGAGAGATTTGATATGTGGTGAGTTTGCATAAGAAGCAGCAAAATGAACTAATTCAAAGCCAACTGCGCTGTACAATCATTTATAAAGACCCGTATAAATAAACAATAGTATGCATGAAAGGTAGCAAAGGCCTATTATTCCTGGACATCATAGAGTCCAGAAATGTGTTTTTCTTTCGAGGTGAACATACTTTTTCCGCAATTCGAAAGATAAGTACACTTGATATTCGTGAGTAAATTACTTGGTTTACAATGGAAACTTGCTTGTGTTCTCGGAAGTGAATGGTGACTAGCGCATGGCGTATTTACGGGGGGGTTACTGGGGGTAATCACCCCCCCCAGAACAAAATTTTGCCAATAACCGCTCCGAGAAAAACACTCGCTAAATCTTACCACTACCCCCCCAGAAGAAAAATTGCAATACCCCTCCTAGAAGAACACTCGCTAAAACTTACTATATCCCATCCCAGACTCGCTCTCTGATATGCCCCTGGACTAGCGAATGATGAAATTTCATTTCCTGTCTATAAGAATTATCGCAAAGAAATCAAGAGAAGGTACAAAAATTCACGTTATTCATTTATGTAGAAAATTACAGACATTCCGCAAAAATGTCCTCAAATTGGATGAAGAACTTTCAAATTCAGTCAAGAATTTTTATCGGTGATGTGTTTGAGTCATCGCCATAAATTAGACTAGGTAGAGAATTGAATTGGTGTCTTGAAATGCGAAAATATCAACGATAAAAATTAGCGAATATGATACAAAATGTATTTGAAAAATAACTTCAATAAAAAAATAACAAACTAACAACAGTGGTGCACTATCTTTTCCTTAAATGCTTACAGTCTAGAAATCACTTTTATTCAGAATCTTTGTTATTTTCGGATTTTGAGGGCGGAATGGCCTCAAACGTCATGGTTGGGCTCACTGATGAAGAATATTATGTCCGGCCGTGTACACGATAAAACCTGAACAGATGGCTTTGAGCATAGGTTCGGGTTTCGAAGTGCTGCGGTTGAATTCGTTTACGGCCAAATCGTTAGTAGGTTCGAAATTATTGACATTTGAATTCTTGATTATTCTCCCGATATTTTGGACACCACATATCCGATCAATTTACATTTCGAATTAGGAAATTTAAAAAAAATATATTTTTTTCTGTACGATGTGAACCGATAAATTTACTCTCGAATAGAACCATTACGGAATATTCACGATAGATTTGAGACATACACGTTCCACATACATATGATGCTTCAGGAAAGGATTAACCAGTTGATTACTTTCTAAATTACTCTCAATAAACTTCGTCTCATCGACTTTCCAATATTAACGAATTATCAATTCGATCAATGTCAGACTGATGACACTGACATTTGGAACTAGCGCATATTCCACTTGAATCTTTGAACGAAAAAGGTAGAAAACTTGAAA